>JAECUM010023805.1:0-19581 GCA_016617855.1 Megalonaias nervosa | reverse complement strand
TTTGTGAAAAAGTCTTTAGCAAACTCGTTTGTTGCAGCTATCCTCAGGACTGTATTCATCTGTATGTAAGTAGCCATCAACGCACGTTGGCGAAATATTAGCACTCTGTGGATTCGCAGCACACGCATACCCAACCGCAAATAAAATTGTAACTTTCGAACGGGAACAACGTAGTTTGGCTTGCAGCGAATGATCAGGTCACGTTTACTGCATTCAGTGAAATCGTACCCAAAATCGGCCACGAGCGCATACTGCCACTGCAACATTAACACAATGGGCAATGACAGCGCTTCCGGTACAAGTGGATAATCGTTAAGGGTTTTGTTTTGCATGTCCAGGTACTCCATGTAAATTTAAAAGATATACACGCTGTAGCTATTGCTGTCCTACTCGTGTACGCCCACGTGTGCATTATCGATCGATGGGAACTCACTTAGGAGCATTTATTTCATAATCTCCCCTCCATAAAAGTTATTGCCGCTAAGGCAGATTGTATAATTGTTTGGAAGGGCAAGGCATATTCGTCAATGACGCTATGGAAATTCCGCCGCTGATACCTCGATTGATAAACAAATGATGATCAGTGTCAGTGAACAGTTCCAACTTGAGCTTCGTTTTTGACAGCAGTATATCCCAAGCCATTTCCGGCGACAAGAAGTAATGCACGAGATAGAACGTGTACACGCACATGGCAGTATCACAAAACGCATCCAACACATCTGCGAGCAGAATCACATCCGTACGCAGATAAAAATCGTGATGGTTACCAAGATTTCGACAACCAAACTCTTACAAGACATTGTTTGTGTGAGTGTAGTCGTCGGCTGAAATACCTTCGTGGGACGGCGACGAATAGAGAGCATCATTCGGTAATAACTGTGTTTCAGAAAACGTTTCCTAGTCGTATATGTAAATAGATTACTTTACGTTAAGTAAACCGAATATTTCAGAAGCATACAGTATCGACGAATGAACAAAACTTTGGCATCTAAACCTACTTCAATTGCTTGAAAATGTATGTTTCTCAGACATACAATGTCATGCAAGCAAACAGTGAAAAAAGAGATATTGTTGTACCGAATAAGCGCCTCACTGCATAAGATCAAGGTGGTATTGAAGAGACAAACGTTGAAACGTGCAATAGTGGGTTTGTTGTAGCAAAGGCAAACATGTTTCAAGGACAAATAGGTTATCGTTGACCTTATATAGACCTTATATATATATATGCGCTTTCGCGTCATCATCATCATCATCGTCATCATCATCATCAGCATCATCATCACGGATGGTCTTCATGCAGGTACATTATCCTTTCAAATTTTTATGTGTGTAAATAAATAATCGATAAGAAGCATAATCTAATTACAATCAGGCAATCCACTGCCATAATCCATCAACTGAAAATGTTTAATCCCTTCTCTGTATTATCCAAGTCATCAGCGTTAAGAAGTAGCTAATAAAATGGTTGAAATTCAGTCGAAATTAATATAGAGATTTTGTGGGAAAAATAAAATAAAATTTAGAAGCCATAAAATTATCAATGGTTGATAAAAAGATGAAAGATATATCATATGGGATCATCTTAATATAAAGGTGTATGCTAGATCTGCGTTTAGTCCTGGGAAAGGTGCTCGTTTGACAATTAGCGGACATTACTGAACGAAGAGATGACGCGAGTCTTAAATATTGAACTCATCCGGGATCTTACCAAACTATTACTGCAATTTAAGTTTTCATTCAATGAAAACTATTTTTTTTGTTTTGGTATTTCTAAAACATGTGTCACTGTTATCCTTCTTTTGAACAACTCTGACGTATACTCCTAATAAGTAGGGCCTGAGGTTAATACTGACCCATTGGAGTAAATGTCCGATGGTTATGTGCATTTGGCTTTCCATATCCACTGAGTATGTATATGAGTAAAAGGGTAAGACTTGACCCCGGATGTAATTACAAGTTTGTATGAATGAATGTGTATCTTGTAAGGTTATTTGAAACATATCTGAAAGCAGTAATGCTCACACATAGTGCAACGTCGCTAATGCTGATGTACGTGTGTGTGTGTGTGTGTGTGTGTGTGTGTGTGTTATTTGGATTTGTAACGCACTTTTAAAAATTTTTCAGTAATAGCGCTACGATGTCTACAGTGTGACATTTATAGTGATGTCTAGCATTGGATCATCATGCCACAGACATGTAGCATTATGTTCTTCCCATTCACATTATCCGACACCAGGCCGACCAGTCCAAACACTAGCCGCATAATGCTTAGCTCCAAGCGAGGCAGCTGCTAGTACCATTTTTATAAGTCTTTGGTATGACTCGGCCGGGGTACGAACCAGCGACATCCCGCATCCGAGGTAGACGCTCTAACCACTAGGCCACCGGTGCTGACGTACGTATACTAAGAAAATTATATTTGTGCTAGAAAAACAGAAACAAAATATGCCATGAAACATTCTAAACGAGTGGTATTACCAGACATTTGTTTTTAAGAATGACAGTCACCTGTTCCAGATGTGTAACTGCTCTGTGTATCCAACGGTATTTGTTTTCTGAGTCTTTCTGCAATATTGCAGACGAAAAGAAAACATCGATAGTTTCAAAATGCTAAAGATTATGTATTTTTTTTTTAAAATTGTAGTTTGCAACATTGATTAGGTGTGTCAGAGGTCGGATTATTAGACGCGTTATATAAGAAGGTATTATAGGTGAGACAGATATAGATTACAAGTGGCTGTTGAGGTCTTCAAAAGGTAACATAACCATCAACGTACATCCCCTCCCCTCCTCAGTCGTCTCAATCCTCGACTGCATAGTGTCACGTGGACAATTGATTGATCATATTTTAGCATAATAAGGATTTCAACTCTACCACTTCTGTAAATCTGCATACCTTCTGACTATTTTCCGATGGAATTATGAACAATTAGCCAGAGAATTAGTTACTAATTCCATCGTTTCATAATTAGTTTTGTGGTTCTGTACAATAAATCTTTGCTTACTATATTTCAGACCTAGTCATCTGCGGTGACTTCGCGAAAAAAATTAGTACGCATTGTTGCCTGTCTTTCAGGCACATCTCGTTCCTTCTAATCTGTTGAATAGGAGACCTACAACAATTGAAAAATAGATTAAATTTGTTACATCCACACAAAGGAAAAATATATCTGTGCTAATAAAACATTATCGCAATATCAAATAAAGCAACCATTGCCTTCTCGTTTAGATGCAAGAGGCAAAGGATACATAATACGCATGCGCCATCTGAAGGAATGCTATGTGGGTAAGTTTACAGTTAACGTCAAACGTGACCGTATCATCTAAAGTCATCCAAACATGTTCTTTGGAACTAAAGAAGCAGATAAAACGTCGACTTATAAAAGTCAGAGTCAAGTTCTTGCTTTATTGATTGATTGTCTTAACAAGAAAACAGTTCTCATCGAATTCCAGGCATGAACAAAGCCAAGATAGACGTGTATAAAATGATACATGGCGACTTTCGCAATTATAAATGTAAATCATTTTAAAGATGAACTTTACAGTTGAACCACAATTCACACACACACACACACACATATATATATATATATATATATATATATATATATATATATATATATATATATATATATATATATATAAACTCTTGGTGTTAGGCACGTGTCCCGAGCGTTGTACTATTCAACTTGTACACCATCATTAATTAGTAGAAGATTTCTTTCGATATTGGTAAATACAATTCTTTCTGGAGAAAGTCGTGATTAAAGTACATTTGCATACATTTCTTAAGCACCCCACATATTAAAAACAGTTGCTACAGTCGTCACTGAGTGTGCCTAAACCAATGCTGTGAAAATACTGAAACTGCATCAGTACAATCTTGTATGTTTGGTTTTATTTAGGGATGTGATAAGCTCTCAAAATATTGTTTTGCAAGTATGTTACTGTTCATTATTCATCAAAGATGGACGTTCCAGGCTATATATACCCTATGCTGTATACACCCATTTATAGGCCAGTTCACATTTTCACATTTTATCCCTATGATTAGCATCTCGATTCATGCAGCAGACATATGTGCACACGTAAACAAAGCGGGTTATTCAGTTGCAGCCAACGTTACACATCTGCTCTTCTGTGCTCGTCTCACTGTGAAAGAAAGTCAGCCATGAAGCCAATTCAATTTTAAGCTTAACTCAAAGTAGATGTAACTAAATTACAGATTTAGCTACTTTTGTGGACTTAAAAACACTATGCACATGTAGGAAGCCCATGCCTTCTACCTTAGGAATTAAGGGCTTTAAAAATACGAAACTATCCAATAAGACCACATTATCTTGAAAGCTGCAATATGATTCTATAAATATAGGCGGAAGATAATCGTTCGCAGACAAAAGATGGCTTTGTTCATCGTGGTAAAAAAAAAAGATAATATATTCACCAATGTAGAGAGAAATAATCTAATAATTAATGATGTGTGATGTACATCAAGATTCAGATTTCTTCTAAACTGCAGGCATATCAATATACCCGACCTCTTTGCGGGAAACTCCATCGTCTCCTCTATTCCATTAAATTTCCTCCAGGTCTGTAGTATATTCAAGAATATGGCTGTATTTGAGCAGGAAGAGTTTAAAGTCTGTAGTGGGTGTAAAGGTTACGTTACACACGTCAGGCATTGCATAACCAGTTTTATAGATTGATTTGAAGCTTTCTACTTGTATTACCATCAACCTGATTTAATATGTAATAAAAGTAATAATCATTTACAGTAAATACGTATTCTGTTAAGCGTCATTTTAGTAAAGAATGATGGGAACAATTTGGTGTAGTCGAGACACGTCTGAAGCGAAGCGTCTGATAAAGTAACATTAAAATAAAGTGGCAGACAGGAAGAAAATTTACGTTCAGCAGGGTCTAATGTAGCTTAACATTACAAAAGTTGGTATTTGTTTGTTTTACATATGATACGTTTTAGCGAGACAATATTGTCGAGCATCAAACCAGAAATATCGTAAGGTGGAGAGAGAAAATGTGTTTTGGTAGAGAAATCTAGGGATATTTAGCGCGGCAGATTTCTTTGCCAATAAAACCGCTGAACCCCAACCACCCCACCCCACCATTCTATAAAACGGGTACCATACGAGCGACTATGCCTAACTTGATTTATTATATGACCGCCGCTTTCTTTTTCATCCTTATATGCTCACCACTCTTCTCCTCTCGGGTCGTATATGTCTCTCTTATGAGTCGTTTTCATCCCGGCTTGATTTATTCATTTTTAAATACTGCAACATCTGTCAAGATAAATGTAGTCAATACATTTTGATCACATGATCAGGTGTTTCTTTCAAATAATTAACGTTGCAATTTGTACAAGATGATTAAGAATACTATGATATTAACTGAGAACCATTCTACATCTTTTGTCTGACGTTTTGGACTATTAAGAGGACAGGGCGGGGAGTGTAGAAATTACCTATAGTTAAGGATCTTCTTAAATGGAACTGCACGCCAGGTTCACGGAAACAAAATGGACAGTTTGACACGCAACTGTGACTGCTTTTCTACACCTAATCGCTGCTGAATGCAGAGGGGCGTTATTTTACCTGCTGCCTTGACATGAAGTTGTAAAACGTTTTAACAATCCGATCTAAATTTACCTGAAAATATCGCATTTATTTGTTTTCTGGGACATATCCATATTGCTCTAGAAAGAGTCATGAGGAAAGAATACCAGTCAAGTATCACACACACACACACACACACACACACACACACACACGTGTGTGTGTGTGTGTGTGTGTGTGTGTGTGTGTGTGTGTGTGTGTGTGTGTGTGTGTGATGTCGTTAAACAATATCGAACGCACATCAGTGGAATAAAATTTAAACTAAGGGCACAGTTTATCCGTGGGTCACCAAAATTTAGAACATGAAAGGTCAAATGAACAAGCCACTGACATACAGTAAGATTTGAGAACGTACTAGACAAAATATCTATGATCAGTATGCCAACCGGGAAATTTCATCTCGGTATTAAATCGGTTGGCCGACAGGGAAAGTCATTTGTATTTCGCTGACGGGATCATGACGGCGGCCGCCATTTTTGCCGGTAGCATACAGATAAAGGATAGTAAATACTATTCGTTCATAATATCAGATGTAAAATATGTCATCTATTCCGGTAGATTTGACACTGTTGGATCTACGTTTTTCTGTAGGCCACTTTTTTGCAAAATTTATTTTATGTGTGCTTCTGAGCGGTTCCTGTTTGCTACCCACACCCAACCCACACCCACACATCCACACAACAGAGATGCGTTACAAAATCTAAAGTTTATGTACTTTCTGCCTTTTATAAATAAAAAAACAAGTCTGTTTTGCATTAATAAGTAAACAAAATGAAACAATAATAGTGGTTGTTGTGATAAATAGGCAACTAAAACAGTACAATTAACAGATTAGTTTGTTATCTATATTTCCAGTTGGATAGTTCAGGAATTGTATAGATAAACGCGCTAATGTTGTCGTCTCGCTACAACAATCATTACATCGAACGAAAATAAGCAAGAGATGTCGGATATTATAGTGGTATATGTGCATGTGTTTGTGTATGTGTGCGTATATGTGTGTTTACGTATATCCAGTTACAGGAAATGCCGTCAAAGAGCCATGCATCTTATTACGAGAATATAAATTTAAATATAAACTTACCGCACTTTTAATAGTAGGTGACGTAATTTCTGTGACTTTTTGCGAGGTGTTAAAGGGGGGGGGGGGAGCAATAAAATGGCAATTCATTTAGCAAATCTGATCCATCACGGCTGCACATATTTTTCCACATTGAATTTTATTTTGCAATCTGATGAAAAAGTCTCAGTGCCAAAGTTAATTCAGGACGCTCACCACAAGTTTGTCAAAAACGTTCTATCTTGATAGAAGACAAATGTACATCGCTGATAAATATAAGTCCGTACACCAAATCCAACAGTTACGTCGATGGAATACATCATTACAATAAAAACAGATCGAGGAAAAGCTAAATGTACATATGAACAACGTGGTTGCATTGTATTCTTATTAGTTCTGAGTGGAGTCGTTTTAGAGGAATTAACACTTATTCAATAAATATTGCAAAGTACAAATAGCTTTTTTTTTTTTCTAGCAGCATTGTTGGCAAATTGTGTGTAGTATATTTATTTAATATTAAGGCAACGAATAAAAGCGTTTGCCACAGACAAAACAGAGCTACAAAAGGGCAGCAAATAAGAACGAGTTCCCTGGGTAAAACAAACGGTTGAAAAGGGTCTGGATACCTAAGTCACGCAGACTGGTGTACAGGTTAATTATGACCAATATGATTAAAGTAACGGAGCAATGCCAGGCACCAATAAAAATGTCTTATTCAGGCGACCTTTTAAAACCCATTCTTGTTCCACTTAGTTATGGTAGCCTATCTGATAAGGCTTTGACTTTTGTGATGAAAATATACTGGTATCTAGCCGTCCCTTGCACTCACTTCATCGCTAAAAGAAAGACGTTTTCCTGGAGAAAAGTGAAAGATGAAACTTGATTGGCGATCTGGAAAGTCAACAGAACATTACCTGTAGATCGTACCCTTCGTGTATATCTATTGTACAAGTAGATCTGGAGTTTAATCAGAGTGGAACAGGGGTAATTGTTATCAATTTGTTAGTAACTACGTAGGTTTGGTGCATGATTACTGTGTTCCTTTTTCGGCGGAAATGACTAAACGTGCAAACTTGTTATCTGATCAAAGCTGAAAATTTAAGTTCTATTAGAGATGGGACCAATCTGAGACGTTGACAGTTTGTCATTGGGGTTTTCTATGATATTGTAATATTTTACAGTTTTCAAACTTTCTATAGCCTAAAATTATAAAAAAAAAATATATTCTAATATTTTTTTAAAATATTTATATTTAGTTTCTTTTGCGTGGTGTGGGGTCGAAACTAACTACTTAATGCATAATCATTCGAAAAAATATTCATGATTGTAAACATAATCAAAACATTATATTTTTATATAGGTTTTACAGACATTTGACACCGTTACCTTTTTTAAGTTATTGTGTTTTACATTACCCTTACATGTATTTGGAAGGATTTATCTGTGTAAAGCAGAACAGTACATATGAGTGACTGTTGACAGAACAAATGCTTGTAAATTTCATGTTGAAACGCTTCTAAATCTAGTCGTTTCGACCTATATCTTTAATACAGTACAAGCTCAACTTCCTTACGCAATCTTAGTACAGTAAAAGACTGCACATGCCGTGTCAGATATGTAAATATGTTCAAAATACAAAGATCAAAGCGAGTCAGGAATGGCAGAAATAAAATTAGTTATGCTGCAGTTTCGTGGAACTTTCTTCCAAAATGTGCTAGAACGGCTGTGTATTTTAATGGCTTAATGATGATTTTAAAAGCTGAATGAGATGTAACATAATGCAAATGGCAAGAGCTCAAATCCTATAAAATAAGTCATACATAATCATTGGAAGGTTCTTCTTCAGAAAATTTAAATGAAGTAAAACATTTAGACGTCACTAGTCTGCCGAAACGGGGCCTTCAGGATTAAGAGTCATGACTTCAAAGCAAAGCTTGTATCAGGCTTATTAAGAATGTGACTTATCATTTAGATCATATAAATGATAGACTGCGAACATAATATATTTCAAGGATTTAGATAGCTCAGTTTTATAACATGTTTGTACCGTTTGGATCCCCGTTCCCAATTATAATTGATGAAATTGCAAAAACTGAGACCTAGGTCTTAATAATAAACAGCTCGTACCAATTCAATGTTATTCCATTACGTCCTTCAAACGTTGCAGTGAGGACACAAATTGCAGAAGAAGGTCATAAATAGACACGAGTAACAAAAAATATCAATTAACATGGGGGAGGGGACATTATCAAAATTCAACATTTTTATTTTTATTTTGCACACATTTACCAAAAAGAAAACCAAACACATAAACAAAACAAAAACAAAACAAAACAAAAACAAAAAACATAAAACACCCCCCCCCTCCTCCAAATAAGGAACGAAAATAACACCAAAGAAAAACAACTAATACTGGCTACTCCAAACAGCACAGACTGTGGCATGTGTCGTATTTGTAGCGGACACTACAATTTTTTTTTTATTAGAAAACCTTTTCCACCAATCATAAGCTCAAAAGTCTTAAACGTTTAGATTGCGTAGTTAGTAAAATCAAAGCATTATTTTGAAAACCATTTTGACAAAGAAAACACATTTTTCACTTTAAATAAATCAAGTAATATGATCAAAATAATCAGGTGTTTGCATTAATTACTATAAAGTCACATACCACAGTTAAGTATAGGCTAATAATTATAATTTCTTCACAAGTGCTTTTATAGACTTGCAATTTCTGGCCACAAATCTTTGCATTTTTCACTAATTGTAGTCTGAAACTAAATATGCCGACCTCATAAAAAAGCATTTGAGTAAAAGCAAATCACAGAAACACAACATATTTCCTCATGAGATATGTTCATATTTTGAGGATAGTTTTCTCGTTTTACAGAAGCAGTCATATATCTGTTTATATAAGAAGAAAAAACCCAACAACATTAATTTACCTAACCAGAAGCAAGCATTATTACATTTCATAGCACAATGGATGGTATTGTAATAAATTTGGAGTATGCGCATTTGTTTATAGCTCTTCATTTTAAGGATTTCTTAGATTTTTGTGATTAGTTGTTTGATTAGGGGGAGTCGGTGAGGGGGAGATAGTCCTCAGACCGAACTAATTAGCTAATTACTAGGGTCAAACGTCATGGAGTGAAGTGTCAGTGAGATTCCATGACGACATTCTTTACTTTTGGTGAATTCAGGTCAGAGCCGAATGAGTGTCCCTGTCGCTCATTAGACCCTATTTAAATCTAATTGTATGAATTGATCGAGTAACTCCAGTTGCAGTATTTATGATCGGAGACTGGTGAATTATACAATGGAATAAACGGGAAGGGGCTGTTCCGTCGTCGGCAGGCATCGTTTGTTGTTGCTAGGGTGGTAAAAATGGTATAGAGCTACAGACAAAATGCGGCTTAAAATCATGATTTGACTGTCCTAAGGTGGTGTAGTAAAAATAGTTCCCTGTATTAAGTGGTTGAATTGTAAAGTTTCACGGCGTGAAATACTGTCGCTACGTTACGGAAAGTTTATGAGGAGAAACCTTGCAGTTGTGCGGTTGACAGGCAAATGGGAGGTTGTGAGATCTGTGGTCTTGTATTAATTACAGTAAAATTATTTGTAGATTGGACACGTTGGACGTTCCAGTTTACAATGATAGTTGTATGGAAGTCTTTGGAATCAGAGGAAACATATAACGTCTAGCGGGATTCGCGCCAGGGTTCTGAGTCACTCGGTCAAGGAACATCTCTGGTTTGTTACAGTATTAGTATTATTATTAGAACATGTTGAAAATGTACTGGCATGACTTCACTCTATCCGCAAGTGATAAGACAGAATAATTACAATTTGCATGAATTGACCCCGTTTTCTACAATCGGATTGGATGAAAACGGGGACGTGATACTGATATGGAATTTTTGCACTGTGATAAATTCTGCGGACTACTTTGGTTTCCTGTTGCAAGGTCATTTTATGTGACGATTTATTTATACCAACACCTTACACTATGATAATAATACAACAAGCTCCCATCCCCGTGATTTACGATCAAAGTTACAAACCCCAGGTTAAAATCACCCATCAAATGTTCAAACAATAGAATTGCACAGACCATCCTGCACTCCAACACTCACCCCTTTTGCCGAAGAAAGCGTGTGGCAGGCTTCACAAGCCGATCTTCAGAAATTATTGATTTTCGCTTCGACAATTGTTGCAACAGGTTACTATGAAAGGCCAAGGTCGTATGATAATCAATGGATCATCCTAATAATGGACACGAGGTTGCTTTTGAAAGATCGAAATGCGTAGAAAACAAGAGCAACGGACGCTATAACAATACGTGCCACACTCAAGAGTAATGTCAAAAATAGGAATAGCCTGGTTCAAAAGCATCAGACAGTATATTTAATTAAACAAACGATCATAACAAGTTCCTTAGATCCGCTCAGATACTGCACCTTATATTAGTATATAAAACTCGACTACTCTTTGCTAACGAAAATGGAGCTATGTATTCTGACGCAATGAAGAGGCTATGAAAGAAAACTTTGAGATACCTAAAAGTGAATGCTTTGTTGATGAAATCTGCTGATATGATGACAGAAAGGTTGTAAATTGGAATTATAATGATTAAATAATCATAGTTGGGTATTTATCGATATTTAAAATTGTTACCTCATCACTCAAAAAGTTAACATAAAGTCCTTTCGGACTTTATTTACTTTGTAAGTGATTAGGTAAAAATTTACAAATCGATAAATACCCAACCATGATCATGTAATCCCATATTAAAATGGGGCCATAAAACTTCCCAATTTTGTGAAAATAGAGGAGTAAATCACAGTCTAAATTATATTGTCCAGTCTACACAGACACATCCTGAATTATAATTACATGTTGTGCCTTTTCGACGTGGTTCAGTATCTAGCTATCAGTCTATTTTTTAAATTAATAACTCAATTAACCATATGTAAATTATTAAACAATTTGTACATATTCTACCGATTTAAATTTGTTTACATTGAAAAGTCTCCTTTTTGCGTTTCTTTACTTTTCTTCGCTTTAAAGAAAATGTATTCTAAACTGCCAAGTTCGTTGTTATGTTTGAGGCACGAGAGAATAGAATCGAACAAGATACGCTGAGAATCTATTTTGACCACACTTGCTTTGTGAGGAGGGAGCTGACCATTGAGATAAAATAATCGAGGACACAAAAGTGGTGTGATATAAAAAGTTACAGATCATTCTTGATTTAACACAAAACCAGAAAAAGAAACAAAAACAAAAAAAACAAAAACAAAACAAAACATCTCGATATCTTGTCGGCAAATCGAAGGTGATTTGTCATCCTGATGATGCATGTCATAAATTATATATATATATATATATATATATATATATATATATATATATATATATATATATAGGCAGGCATATATATATATATATATGAACTTAGTATAATATTCTAATGACACTCAACTTGCATATACAAGGAGAAGGTGAAAGTTATTAACAATTTTACAAAAGGACTGATTCAAAACTATTTCATCCGAAAAAAAATTTTGGAGATTCATTCCAACGTTCCCTTTACATTGGAATTTGAGACTGATCCCAAAGATCTGCTGAAAGGTAATCTTGGAATATATTTAAAATTCTCAAGCCAGACTTGGAAACGGTTCCGTAATTGCACGCTGGACGAAGTTGGGAGATGTACTGCAGTAATAAGGATATGGTCAAGCAGACCAAGAATGGTTATTATGACAGATTTCGTTGGTTGATCCCAGTATTTGTTGGAGCCAGTGGGCGATGCAGCATACTGACGAATATAAAAAATCAGACTTTCTTGGTTATTAAATATTCATTGCTAGAAGAAAACGTTGTTTAAATCATTTTGCAGAGGTTATTTATATACCAGTATTAAAACTCATTTTTTGGAAGGAGTCACTAACTCCTATGAAATATCTTTACTATTATAGGTAAGTTTCCTTTAACTATATATTCATTTTAGAGAACAGACAGATTTACACCTTTTTTTCCCCTCTATTATTCTTAACAGTGTTGGGTCAAGAGATATATCTTGAGATTTGAAATCTTTACGATCATCTGCCTAAAGGCATTTTTTCTTTCCAAAAGATAATTTGTTTCTATTTATGCGGATGTTGTTTCCCTGGAGAATTAACATCGATCACCGTCTGAAGGAGCCACTATTAATCAATAAAATCCTTGAGGATTTATCATCTATCACAGTCTAGAGGAAGCAATACTACTTCCCTATATTCAGGCAGAGCTGAAATGTAATAATTCTTTCACTTGGCGTAGAAAGAAGAAATGAGGGAAAGAAACATGGATAAATAGATAGAATGATAGACAGATAGATGTTTCGGTGCTAGCAATCTAATCAACTATTTCAAGATGTAACAGCTATTATATATATATATATATATATCTCAAATTCAAGAAGAACTGATTCCATTTTGAAAAACAACACCACATCAAGAAGAATGATATATATTTATTTTATGAAGGAATCTGCTAGCATTATCTTTGGGTTATTTGCTATATCAATACTAGTTCAATATCGCTATCGAAGATTCTTAAAATAATGATTGGCTTTTGTCTTTTCCTAGTTACGAAAATAAGTTTCAGATCTTTTTATCCAATGTTTGCACCACACAAAAAACAGACAGTCACTCACACACACACACACACACACACACATATACATACATATATATATATATATATATATATATATATATATATATATATATATATATATATATATATATATATATATATTGCTTTACCTTGCACCTCAGAGTGTAATACGTTCTCTTTATGGTAATTTTGCCATATCAGTAGTCGATGTGTGTGTGTGTGTGTGTGTGTGTGTGTGTGTGTTTTAAATTTAAAGTTTTATATCAGGTGGGGATGGGGTGGAAAGAACCTCGTATGTTGAAAAAGAAAAAGGAAGCTAAAAGTTACACACAAGAAATGTTCAGAGCAAATGCATCTATATTTGCAAAATATATTTTCCATGATAAGTTTATCATTCTTTGCATACACCGTGTTAAAATTAGACTACAGATACACCGGAAAAACTAGAGTCTTTGGATGAAAATCTGTTCTGAAAAGGGAGATAGCATATTGGAATGTATACTGTGAACATGTACATACCCACTGAATGTACACTGTGGACATGTACGTACCCATCGATTTCAAAAGACTGACTTAAAGGTAATTAACGACTTCTAAATCATCGACCATTTTAAAGTTTGTGCAAGTCTGTATAACACTTGGATGCATCTGATGGATCATCATTAATGAACAGGTGTGTGTTGTTTGATGACATAAATGGACAATCATTAATTAACAGGTGGGCGGTGTTTGATAACGTAGAAAAAAAAATATATAACTATTATATATAACTATTATAAATAGTAAAGTATTTAAAAAAATGTATGAGGGAAGAAATACATATATACACTATGACGAGTTCGCCGGCTGCATAGGAACCTAAAAGTTTAAGGCAAACATGTAGAGGTGCAATTTAACATTCAAATCGTACATACGAGGGAGTCTTATCTTAGTTTAACGGCACATACGGTCGAGTTCAACATTTGCTTCACTTAGCAAACTTGGAATGAACGAACAGCAGATAAATAGATGCGTTAATCATAACAATCAAGTAAATTATTTAGTGCCATCAAAATGTAAAGATTATACCGCACATGTCACTCAAGAACAAAAGATTATATTTTCATAATTATCCCCAGACAAAGCAGAAAAAACTCCAAACAACAAAAATAAAATAGAAAATTATTTCTCAACAAATTTGAACCGATTTTGTCAGTTAATGGTTTTCAAGTTTTATACTAAATCGGTACATCTTCAAAGATGCAGATGAAAACCTTAGGGTTGAAAACTTCCGGTTGAACATGTAGAAGGAAAGGATATCTTTAAGACCCCTAACGCTTAAACGACGATGAAAAAGAAGACACAACGAAAGAGTTAGCTGCTCATTTTCATAGGAAAGCCTACAATAACAAGCAGTTAAATCTTTTTCTAAGCTCCAAACAAGTGGCTCCAATATGCTGAAACATGTTACGTTGTCTCTGATATGATCAGTCCCCTGCGTGTCCCTCTCATATTTGTGTCGTATTATCAAAGATTGAGAGTATCATCACCTGAAGCATGTATATGGGAGATGAGACTTTCCATAGTCTTCTTCTATGTACAAGGTAAAAACAGATTTCATTCTATCAAAAGAATTTGTGTTTGGTTTAATCATTGCAAAAAAGGAGATATCACTTTATCTTATATCGCGTAATTCAACCTATAATGGCAATGGCGCATATTAGGACAAATCCTACTCCCAGGTAAGGTGTGTCCCCAGGTAAGTAATTTGTGGCAATAGATTTGACCTGTCATCTTTCTCTGCTCTGTTATAGTGGTAATTATTTCGTAGTGGTAATTATTTCGTAGTTCGGCTCCTCGAAATTAAGTATATTAAATAAATACGTACACCCGTTAGAAATAAAAACATAAAAATAAACTATACTTGACGTTTTAAAGAATCCCTAAAAAAAAGACAATGTGTATCAGGGTACAGTTAGCATAATCTGTACAATTTACAGGTATTGAATCTTTAATATATCTTACCCGTATCGGTCGTGTATAAATTATCATGTTATTATTTGGAAAATTAAAGCAGTCCATACTATTTACGCAGTATTTCCCCAGGAGCAAAAGCAAAGTCAACAACATTCATTGGCCGAAACTTATACATACATTTGTGTGAATAGTTTCGGTAGATTGGCTTATTCTCTGAGGTGGTAGACGAGTAAATATTATATGTAGTTCAACTTAGGAACAAATGAATTTCCCTTAGGGATAAGAAACTACCCATAACTTAACGACTTTCGTGTATTTTTAATCGTTTTGATCAACATACACCGTGTACAATAATGGACTTATTCGGTATATACGCTTAATGTCTTCTTAGATTTATGCACTGTATGTGTTGCAGTCATTGTAACATATATATATATATATATATATATATATATATATATATATATATATATATATATATTATATATATATGAGAGAGAGAGAGAGTGAGAGTTACAGTGAATGTAAAATGTCCACCACGGTTACTTTGAAAATATAAATAATATTAATAATAATAATATTAATAATAATAATAAGTCGTCAGTTACAGAGATGAAAAAGTTCAAGAAGGACACTTTTTCAAGACCTTTTTATTAGATTAAAAAGAATTGCTTTTATCGTCAAGTCTGCAAGGCACCCCCCTTGTTCTTACATTTTTGAAAAACATGTCTCCCACTAAACAATTTTTGTTCAAAATGTTGAAGGCTGGTGTACACCTGCTTCATGCAGGGTATATTTGGTACGGACTGGCTGAAAGTTAACCAGGTATTTTAACGTGAAGTTCTGTTATGTGAAAAAGTAATAAATATTATTGAGATATGAGTAATTTCTCCTAATTTTGTGAATTTTTGATCAAACAATTAAATAAGCTGACATAATAATGGATGGTAGTTAGATAAAACTGCGAAACTTCATCGTGAATATTTAGTGCGTTACTTCAAAAAGATTTACATAAACGGAACAGTATGGGAATCCGAGCGATTTCCATCAATAACGTATTTTCTTTATGTGTTATGAAAATCATTTGATCTAGAATACAAGTTATACGGTGCATTTTTGAAAGAACGAAATGAGTGATATTAGCACAAAATTCCGACAAAAAAACGGTTCAACGAAAACGAGGTTGTACACGGTACTGTCTCTCTATACATCTTGAGTTTGCTCCATACTTCGGAAAGAAATGTTATTTTTCACTGATGCTCGCAACAAGAAAAGTGCAGTAATGAGCCACAGTTCTAAAGCTTTAATAATGTCTACAAATCGGTGTTCCAGAGACAATGTTCAATACCTCATTTTATTTCTATTGGCGTGTGGTTGGATTATTGCAGATGTGGAAGGTAAGTCTTGAAGAGTCTGGTTGAAGATTGGTAAATAAGGCATTTTATTCTCAGGTGAACGATCATAAAAGCTCTCTCTCTCTCTCTCTCTCTCTCTCTCTCTCTCTCTCTCTCTCTCATCTGCCGATATATGCAAATGTGGCTATCTGGATTTCTCTGGTTAAACGGTAGCTCTAACCCTTCAGTACAACAAATGTATCGCGAGAATTTGTTTCGTCGTGGACAACAGGCAACTTGCACACTAGGCCACAACAAACTTCATAGGACCCTACTCGGTTAACTTTACTTTCCCCAACTCTACATAATTATCCAGTCTTTTCTTGAGTTCATTTAATATAATACCTTTTGTGCAGTGATTCTAGGGTGCGATATAACAATATTTTTTTATGACAGCTTATGAATGATTATTTCCTTTTCTCATTTTTTCTCACACTTACATCACATTGTGCACGATACTCCCTCATCACACGGAAAAAAAATAAAGTTGCATTTTTATGATGTCCAACGTGAGAATTACCATAAAATATGCAGAACCCAAGAGACACAAGTGAAGCATCGTCGGTCATGTGAGTACTAAATGGGATTTTGCGTCTACCATGATAAACAGCGTGATGGTCTACTGACAGTTTATACCAAGATAAAAAACTTGATGGTCTACTGACAGTTTATAACATGATCAACAACTTGATGGTCGATTGCCAGTTTATACCATAATCAACAACTTATGGTCTATTGCCAGTTTATACCATGATCAAAAACTTGATGGTCTATTGCCAGTTTATACCATAATCAACAACCTGATGTTCTCCTGGCAAGTTATACCACGATAAACAACTTTATGGTCTACAGACAGTTTGTTATGCCACAAGAAGCAACTAAAAGGACTACTAACAGTTTGTATTATGATAAATGCAAAAGAAAACTCATTAAACGCTTTAAATTGAATTCCTCAACACATTTACTTAAATATTTATGTCAGATTGAATTTATTTCTCTTTTTTTTCCTCACTGCCCATAATTTGTAAGGAAAAGATATTATCATTTTTGAACCAAATTAGCAAATCGACTAAACAAAAACGGAACAAACATGTATTTACATAGATGAAATATTTATAAGATAAATTCTACCCATCAGGCGTCGAACATTACAGAGAAACCTCGGTTTTGAGAGGTAAAGAAGGTAACTAAACCCGGGAGTGAAGGGTTTCTAGTTTTATAATCAATATCCACTGCAAAAACAACTTTCCCATGAATTTCCAATGTACCAATTCAAAATGGTCAAAATAATTTCTTAAATTTGCGTTTACTTGTAAACGTGTAAGAGTAATATTAGGTATTATTTTCGTGGAATCGAGATAAATATTAGTCATTTTATTGTACTTTTATGTCATTGTAAATCATTTATATTGCATGACGAGAACAAGGGTCTTGAATTATTTGAAACATAAAGTGTGTAAAAGAAATTTTAGAACATGACTAGATTTTCCATGATGAGCTTCAGCATTCAGAGAACGCATGATAATGCGTGAATTTTGTTCACGTGGCTAAATCAGGTCATAATGTCTTAAAACGCATTCCTCAGATTGAGGCTTCTCAACATTTTTCTTATATTGCATTGTTTGGAGTTATCAGTTACCATTAAACTTGCACTAAGAACGTAATCATACTATCATATATTCTTCTAAAATAGTCGTTTTATTTTTTTGGATAAATGTTTTTGCTTTTTTTTTGTTTTTTTCTCAAAGTTGAAGATTTACTCAAAACTTATTGTAAGAAATAACAAGTCTAATATTTTAAAATTACAGTTGTATTATATCCCTTGTACTCGCTTAAGAAATATGTCCTTAGAGCTAAACATACAATAAAGGAGATAATGCAAAATCCCAGTATGGCGATTGAAAGAAGAAAAAGAACAGTAAAAGAGGCCATGTCATTGCTTATTAAATTATTAAAGAACTATTGTTACAATTATGTGGATGAAACAACTGCCGCTGCACCTGAAGAATTGGAAATTCCGAATCTTGTTGACAACGTAGAATGTTCTAGAAATGCACTTTTGACCCTCATCCTGGTCCTCATATTGTGACTTTGGTTTTTATTTAAGGGAGACGCAAGCATAATTATTTATTCCTATTTTAACATCAATCTTTGGATCAGTAAATTTTAGTTGCGTTTCGGTTCATATTTGAAAGGAAATTAAATTATTTGTTGGAATTACAATGGTGTTCAATATTTACGGAATCAGTCACTATTTTGTGATTATTATGAATTTATTCAATGACATTTTGGATTATATCATTGTGATACCTCAAGACTGCTAGCAAATTAACACATTCGAGACTACAGGCACATCATCACATTCAATATTTGAATTCATTCAGAGCACCACTGGAATTGATTCCGAATACTTTTTACTTTTGAATTTGTGATAGTACTGTTGGGACTATTTGGGATTTAATTCACATTAATCTAAGTTCTTTTTAAATTCTACTTCGTATTCTAACGAAATATATTGTTTGTTTAATTTTACAAAATTTATTGGTTTTCACTCTGTTTCTGAGTTTAAGGCCATAGAGTCGTAACACATGAAAACACATTACTAAATTACTGATATGCAATGATAAACGAAGACATTTGCATGCCATAAGTAATTTAAAAAGTTCTTTCATTCACAAATATAAACAGCTAGAAGGGTAATAGGGTTAGTGATGAGCGGGGGTGGCCGGTGATCAGTGACGAGTGGAGGAAACAGTTAAGCTGGTAAATAATTTAATATTGTTTGCTGCTTTTAAATATGGCAATAATCATGTATGTTAGAATATTTATATATCGAATTTTACAATTATATTTAACTATATATATATATATATATATA
>JAECUM010023804.1:0-71249 GCA_016617855.1 Megalonaias nervosa | reverse complement strand
TGCCATAAAAAAAATTCCAGTACAACGAATTGTGCCCTTTAATACTGTCCAGTAACTAAAAGTAGAAATGTAAAATGTAAAATTCGTACTTTTTGTATTTCAGCTGTGGTTTTGATCTTCCCGTTGAAAATACGTTTAACCCTTAAACAACAGCAACAACAATGATGATAATAACAATATCAAGAACCATTACTACTACCACTATTACCACAGCTGCTCTTGCTGCTTCTACATTGCTAGAGATACTGACATAAATTCTCATGATATATAGAAAGTTCTAGTCCGATTAATTTATAACTCTCTTATTTTTAACAACACGAGTTTTCTCCTTTAAATTTAAATATATTCGGTTCCTAAAGATTGGGTTGCTCATCAGAATAATGACTCTCACCCCCCGATTCTTCGTTTTAAAACTTTAAAGCAAATAAGTTCTTTATTGATGATTGAATTATCCCCATGCTTTAGTGTCAAATGTGGGGATATTTGGTTATCCTCCACCTGTCCGTCTGTTCTACCATATATCAATCACTCCAAAACCTCCTAATCCGCTGGATGGAAATTGATCAAACATGGTGACGGCCATTGGCCATAAAGAAACCTCTTATGGAAGGGGTTAACGTGTGTGTAACGATTAGCGAGGAGATGGTCCAATGTCGAACGTCAATGCAGAGAAATTTCATTTTACCATGACATTTTCAAAATATTTTCAGACCAAGTGTAATATATGCAGGGAGATGCATAATAATTGTGACGTATTTTGGATTGTGAATTTATGTTTACCATCTGGGGGTGAAGATGAGTTAGGGGGGAGGAGGCGAACAATTTGTTTAAAAGAAATTGATAGCCTGCCATCAAAGCTGCATGCGTTTTAAATATTATCAAATTAAAAATACGAGAACGATTTATGGGCGGGGAAATTTTACGAAAGAAAATGAGATTGGATGGTAGCTAAATAGCAGGTCTAAAAGTCAAACATAAACAGATTCAGATAACCAGAAGAATTGCCCAGTAAAACACAGACCCACCTTTCTAGTACAACTTATATTAAAGCTCCTTAGCTTTTTCACAAATTAAATGTTTGCAAAGTAGGGCAATGAACTTACGAATGACCGTTTGCATCGCTGAAAATAAATGTTGACTTGGAAACTATTAAAATTAAGCTGGGCAAGATTTATGAAACCCGATTCTGCAAAATTTCGCATCTAAACAAAATATCAAGGATCTGAGGTTGAGTATAAGCACCTTTAACGAAAGCTGGCCCAGTTTCACTGGACAGATATGATCTCTACTCCAATTTGAGATTTGTAAAATATATTTCTTATTGATTGGTTTGGAGTCATGATGTATTGCATTTTTCCTGAATTTAACTGTGTTTAATCTCTGAAAAAAGACCCCAAAGGTTTACAATTTTTAAACTAAAGAGCCCCTCCCCTCCAACACACACAAATACTATGTATTATTTTTACCTTTCGCAAAAATCCCAATATTGTCAAAATTATCGTAAGCAACATAAAGCAAAATCACAAACTGATGACAAATTTTGAGAACTTTAGTGAAACTGGGCCAGGCCAATACTTGGCCAAATGCAAGTTTTAGTACTCAAATCCTGATACGAATGCAAGATTTATGACTATCTTTGACAGAATGTTCAATTAAGAAACTTCAATGAAAATAAAGGGAAATGTAGTTTAGGGTTTGCTGTAACTTAGTTCCTGGGCGACTGTAAAAGTACAAACATAATTTTAAAAAACCTATAAAGACTGTCATCAAGCCATGGCACACACTACCTGAGTACTTACGTTAAGGTATCCACGTCCGAGGGGGCGAGACGGCGGTCGCATAGCTGGAGTCTTGATTCCCCTATCGGGACTCGGACGCCCGGTAGGGCTGTATCTCCCGTCGAATGCAGGACTGACGTAACCGTTACGCCTGCTCTCACGGCCGTCTGAGGGATAGAGGTCGTCGAGAAGGGCGTCTCTGTCGTAGCTGAATAGACAGAAAAACGATTTCATAACTAGTTCTTGTGAAACTGACTAGTAAATATGTATCGTTTTTGACCCCATCTCTAACTAGCTTCTTGCATTTGAAGTCACAGGAAGACTTCCTACGAGACCATATCCGGTTCGTAAGGGGAAAATATCAGGTTAGTATAACGTGACGTCACTTTTTACGTCATTTTGTCATGAAGTCTTCCAACGTTTCACGGCAATGCTTTCACATGAAAATGATTGGAAATAATGTGCAGAGAGATCGCCGTGTTCATCAGTAGGATACATTAAATGCATGGTTTGTTAGTAACCCGGTGTGAAATGACGTGTTACTAACAAAACATGTAGCTAATAATTTCTTATGTTGGTATGTATGTGTGCGTGCGTGTGTGTGTTTGTGTGTGTGTTTAATGGACCCAAATTCTACCCGCAAAGGACAGAGCCCTTGGCCTAGATACGACTAAATAAAGAAAAACATTCATGAAATTTAGGTGTTATAAGGAGAACACTTTACAAGTAATGTGAGATCAATGTTCCACTTTGAAACAGGTATCTTCCATTTTATTTTTGAATACGCAAATGGTACAACAATCTAAACACCAACTGTCGTAAGGGAGGTATAACTTAATAAAAAAAAAAATATTATTATTCGTTTTTACACATAAAACTAGTATTTTCAATCTTTTCCTGCTCATTATTTAGACCATATATGGAGGTTGTTTTTTTTTTTTTTGGTTTTTTTTTTTGGTTTTTTTTTCCCAGTTGGTGTGATCCTTATCCTTAAAATATTGTTTGAACAAGGTCGTAAATAAATCACGTGACGTCCAAGTGGATTAATGACGACTGGCAATACACACATTTCCTAAATTTCAATGTACTAAATAGATAAAACATAATGACAAGTATGTACAACAGAGATTAAATGCTGACAAAACAGATGTGTACTTACTGAGGCATAACCACTTAATCACAGTCTTACATCGTGCGCACAAAACACAAACTGAATATTGCTATAGTTGCAGACAAGGAGACAAATGCTACTACCTATCTTGATAATTACACAGTTTAACAGCCACCTTTAATCCTGTGTTATTTAGCATTTGTTATCAGAAAACCTAACCACTCTATGGTAGAGGGGTTGCAACAATTTTATCACAGAGACTGTGGCAGTGTGCAGGTATTCTAAATATAAACGGATGCATGGACCGGTCGCACGTGTTTAAATCGGCGAAGTTATTCAGATTAAGGATCATTTTTTTTTTTTCACATAGTGAATACTTTCTGATACATTGGCCCAAAAACTGACATCACATCCATCTTTTTGTAAATTCATTATAATATCACATCTTGATGCTAAAAAACGTTATATGTATAGATTCAATTAATTATGGTAGTTTTGCCTTTTGGAGGAAATTTTCTTTTTCTAAAATTTGACATGAACTCGTCATTTTAAATTTAAAGATGGGTTATTCAGTATATGTAAATATAAAAGATGCTGAAGCGTCAAAGGTTATGCAGTGTGCAAAGCGCGAAATGTTTTTCAAAGCACTGCGATTCTCCTGCAATGGCTAACTTTGACTTAGCACCTGCCAATTTTCAAACATTTGCCGCAAGCAGTATGACACGAGGCCTTGAATTAAGGCATAATTAAAAGGAAGGCGAGAGCAAGGATATGTTTAGTAATTGCTTATACTTACATATAGTATACGAATATAAGACCTTGGATGTAGAGCAGGGTTTCAAATATATTTAACCATTAAAACTTATGAAAGCGGAAAAATTACCAACGCGTCAGTTGATCATTTTTGTAAATCGAACGACTTCACATAGATTAGGGAGCAAATTGACTCTGGAAGGCGAGCAGATTAATATTTTATTTTGTTTTTGTTGTTCTTTACACACGTGAAAATTAAACTTTTCGTGTATCTCATTGCCGTAAAGTTTGACTTTATGGGCCTTTGGTTGAGTGATATTTTCTGTTAGAAGCGAAGTGGTCTGGATGATGAAACGTAATTTATTAATTTTAAGCTATTTTATTGAAACTGTGTTTAAGGAACAAATTGAAATAGTACCAGGATGTTTGAAATAAATATCTATCATAATTCATTAAGTGCGCAATTGGCGTCTATTACAGTGCTTTTTAAAATTATGTATTTGTCATTTTGCATTTCTTCTGTTTTGGTTTACATAATACAAAATGATTTAAAGTATCGTTTAAAAGTGCACTATTACCATCTTCTCTAGATTTTGTGTTAGTCTATGACATGCATAGAATAAAAACACTAAAAACACAGATAATGAATGAAGAAAGGTTATACTTACAATTGATCTTGTCAAATTTCTCCGAGTTCTAAATACAAGTGGTCTCGTCAGCTTATGTTTAATACCTGTTACAAATCACCAGTATTCCTTTGTATCGTTTGGTTTATGTAGTTAGCAAATACGAGACATTTAAGTTACTCTAGACAATGCAATATATCAGTTTTTTTGGTTGGACCTGTCGGTCCATTGGGCAGCAATTGTCTTGGAACGTAAGATCAAAGTTATGATATCATAATCAACTGGTACTTTTGTATTGAAGCGACCATAAGGTACATTGTAACCTTGGTAAAAATATATATATCTTCCCTAGCTTTTGTTTGATTAAATAACAGCAAGATGTTATCAGAATTTTTTTTTTTTTTTTTTTTTTTTTTAATCTTAAACTGATGATAATGGAATAGTCCTTAGTAAGGAATTAATGTAATTGCCGTTTAGATTACTATCAAACAAAATAACTGTCAATATATCAGTAACATTTATTTTAAAGATACGGTGCTGAAACGTTGTGCATATATGCAGATTGAGAGATGTGTGTGTGTGTGTGATTCGGATTTTTAACGTAGCTTTAAAAAATGTTCAGTCACATCGCTACGATGTCTGCAGTGTCGCACTATATAGTGATGTCTAGCACTGGGGCATCATGCCGCAGACATATAGTATCATGTCCCACCCAGTCACATTATCCTGACACCAGGCCGACCAGTCCTAACATTGGCCTCTTAATGCTGATCGCCAAGCGAGGCAGCTGTTAGTACCATTTTTATGTCTTTGGTGTGACTCGGCCGGGGTTTGAACACGCGACCTTCCGCATCCGAGGCGGACGCTCTAACTAGGCCACCAGAGCGGTCCAGACTGAGAGATATTATATGGTTGGCAATGTCTTTTCTCACCCATGCGACAGAGGAATCTAGCTGTTTTGCTAACCTTACTTTTCTTGTCTCAGTCCAGTCATCTCAGTCAAGGTGTCCCCGCGCTAGGGATTACTTTAAAAAAAATAAACCTTTGTTGTCTTCTGCTATGCCTGATGTAGTTGTTCTAAAATCAAACAACAACAACAAGAACAACAACAACAAGCAAATATATAACAAAACAACATAGTAACTTAAGGACTCTCCATTTTTGAGAAAACACCATACAAAACATTTCGAGAGAGACAGACACATACACGCACACGATGTTGAGCTTTTTGGTATTACGATAGTTCGTTCCACACAGCATAGTTAGTTTTATCCTATCTGCAAGCCTGACTCAATACATTTTCAGGTCAGCGTCATTAAATGTAGGTAAAGCTACCTAACTAGTTTTAAATACTTCGTGTGAAACAAATTATATACTGTTAGCTACATTTAATGACGCTGACCTGAAAATTGACTGTGCTACAGATATGATAAAATTCTCAATGCTGTGTGAAATGAACTATGACAGAAAACATTGATTTATGCACATAGCCTATAGATCTATACACTTCATAGTCTTCAAACGCTATTAACAACTACAGAAAACTTAGTAACAGCCAGAAATGGTTTATGTCAAACATGCTTTATTCTATTTTTTTTGAGCATCTCCATTGCGCCCCAGTTGAATCAAAAATATACCTAAAATATTTAATGACAAATAATGCACTTACCAGCCAGAAGGAATCATTTTTATCCGTCAACACATTAATCCATAAGCAAATTTCACTGTAACACTTGCCATATTTCCAAGACAGAAAAATAAATTTTCAAAGAATCAGTGAACTTGAAAGTTTAGCACATGGTTATCGGCTGGGGTCCGTATTTGGAGGGTTTTTTACACACGGAGGTGCTTTTACAATCAATATTAATTACAACACAAGTATGTCACAAACAGTTTCACCTCCTCTAAAGAAAAGGAGAGTTATATATGATAGTGACACGGATCTCTAATTACCCGTGAATAACCCAAGCACGGACACTCATGCCACATGTATTTACACTACAACAGAGCTGTGGGCTGAGTACAGTTTCATTATGTACAATATAATTTTCTAAATTGTACTAATGAAAATGAAACATTTTCTTGTAATAAATAATAACTATTTATTGTTAATTTCATATAACATCCATATATTAAATGTGATAATACCTAAAAACTATGCAATGTTTAATGTTGTTATTTTGTTTTGACTCACGCATAAAAACTGTGTACTTCGGATGACACGTCACGCCACAGTCCTCATTAACATATTTGTATTAATGCACCGCATGTAAACATTGGCGCGTGAACTATATTGCACAAGGGAGAAGTTCTTTCTTACTTTAAAGGATAATATTGGGTGAGAAAAATAATCTACGTTGGGGTTTGGACCGAGACAAGGAAATCCCAGCCGCGGGGTTACATTATATGTCTCCGCACTCGGCAAGCCTCGTGGGGAGACAAATAATGTAACCCCTTTGACTGGGATTTCCTTGTCTCGGTCCAAACCCCAGCATAGATTCTATATATCTCGACACGACAGAATATTGTGCTAAATAAAGAGCCGCGGTAGCTTAGTGGTCAGTGTTCTTGAATCCCGGCTGATAGGGTCCAGGTCCGAATTCAATCGCTGTAGTAGCTGGTGTGGATTATCCTGGATTGTCTTTGGCAAGAAATCTTACTCCTGTGGCTTTAGTACTCAATAACATATTTGTGTTGCTATGCAGTCAAACACCAAAGAAAACAAAGAACAGAACAGGGCGTCTTTACATGTATTCGATAACAGATATAAAACTATAATGGCGCAGATAATACAGCGGATTTCGCAACGCAGTGTTAGTTCTTCTTTGAACCAAGACTGGCACAAAAGGGGTAAAATTTGTTTAGAAAGAATAATCTTTCCGTACTAAAATCAGAGTAAAGGATTATATACATGTATTTTGTACTTGAAACAACTGTAAGATGATGAAAGCAAAAAGTGCTTGATGTTACTTGATGTACGAATATATTAACTCGGAGGAGTGTATGTTCTTAAGCAGATAGTATGCCATGAGATTTTTGGAGAAAGTGTATTCTGGAACTGCACGATAAACAGCGTGGACACTACGCTAAATGTGCTCATAAAATACACTTTGTTAGGAGCAGCAATTTAAGACAAACCCATCGTATATAAACTTTCTTTGAACATAGTTCCAAACTGTATGCAGTACTTTATTGTTGTACAGGTGTTTTTGTCTCTGATCAGCAATAGCTACATAAAGTACTTGGAAATAAACATTTTGCTATCAACAGTAGAGTATTTTTCTTTACATTGTCGTACATACTGTATCTTAGAATCAATAGTGACGGAAAAGTTGAAAAACAAGTAATCGAGAAATTGAAAATATTTGTCAAACCCATTAGTCCTGTTTTGAGTTTTATAATGTACTAAACGACGATTCGTGCATACAAGTAAACTTGTTGCGTGGCTTGAGGTCAATTACTTGTCTGCTACTGACAGAACATGCAAGGTTTTTGCTTTATATCACAGGATTTTGATTAATCGATAGAGTATGTGTTTCATTTATATTGCGCGAGAAGTGCACTACATAAGAAATTGAAGAGAGTAAAAAAAAACAACACATAAAATCTTAGCTGATAAACGAAGAAACAATAAATAATGCTGTTAGTGATGTATGCTAAAACATTCACTAATCACATCAATCTGTCTGGAAGAATGAAATCATCCAATTGCGTCAGTATATTGAAGAATGCGATGGCAAACATCGATGGTTTTTATTTTATTTGCAGAGACCAAGTACCTCCAATTAATATGAAAATCAAGCGAATGGTACAAAGGAATTTATAGCAAGCATGAGACGATGCAGATATAAATATGATAAGAAACAAAGCTTGATAATGCCCAGGAGTATTTGTATTTATTGAAAGATTTAAATAAAACTCGAAATTTAAAGCTATACCAAATGAATTTGCAAAATATCTGAAATGTGTAAATAGCTATTTGACCTCCATTTCACCTCCGATGAGTATATTGTAGATTTAGTTAATACTGTTTTTAACATGAGATGCAAATTACGTTTGATTAGCTTAGTATAACTATTTACTAAAAATGTTGCATGCGTTTAACAGTTACATACGGCAAAAGAGCAGGACCGGATAAATTACTGAACAACTATTTCATTCACAAAAGATACATTGGTACCATTTTAGTTACTCTTTTAACACTATATTTGGTATGGGTATTTTTCTCATTGAATGATCAAAAAGGTATATAATCCCGATAAAAAAACTGAAAATATGTATGATGTACAACATTACAAACGTATAACGCGTTTAAGAGTGTTAGGTACCGTCGGTACTTATTTATAAGTCGAATCCAACTGCAAAATGCACAGTCCATGATCTGTCCTCGCATAATGCGCCGTCTGATCTGGGTCTGTGCAGCTTTCTTTAGGAGTAATCAGTAGAACAAACAACATGGACTCTGATCTGCAAGCGCATTATGCAACGGCAGATCAGCATCTTTGTTGTTTGCAGTTTGACTAGACGTATAGGCGAGTACCTACGGTACTGCATTCTTAAAGATTCTCCATGACAGATTCATTTTCTGGACTGCATCATATGGTGCATACATTCTGGTATGTTTTCACTGGATTTTTATTACTCATCCTCGTCGAAATTCCATAACAGGTTCTAAAGAATGTGCTCTAAAAACCTTGTGCGTTTGATTCAGGAAACATCTGAACAAATGGCATGAAAGTCTACATCAGAAAACCGAAAGTTATTATTGGATGATACATTTTTTCTCAAATATTATTTCAATTTTCCCCATTACTTTTTAGCAGCAAAAGCTCAAACAGAACAGCACTCTTACTGCATATCGACCTTGTACCACCGACTTTTTTAAAAACACAATTGTAAAGCAGGGTAACATCACTATAATAACGTGTGCTGATGTACAAACTGCTGCAAACCAACGATTGTTCTTTTCCAACATAATTGTATTTCCATTTAAAATAGAACTTAAATGACAACTACGAATATTAAAAGCATGCTCTTCTATAATCATACAAATCAGTAGAAAGTGTGTAACGGACAATATCCAGTTACGTGACCAATCTTTGCATGTCCGCAAAATGTCGGGAATACATGTCGATTTTTTCAAAGTTTTAAATTTAACTGCTAGAAACGTAAAAAATCCCCATTAAAATGAATGAGGTTATGAGAAAAAAAAAAATGTATTATCCAGCAATAACTTTCAGCTTTTTGATGTAGAATTTCGTATCAATTTTAAAAATTAGTTTTAATATTAGCCAGGTCAAATGTACACAATTCTCCTAAACACCATTACACTCTGCAAAGGAATTTCTACGAAAGTGAACAATAAAGATCTGCTAAAGTAATAGCTCCGAGCAGAAATGCATAAAAGGATTAATTTATTGCATTGAGGCTTGCTATTTATTTCATTCAATCGGATAGAAAGTCGACATGAAAATGTTGACTTTTCGACGGTTCATATCATTACGTGTATATTTCATTCTCCTATCATCCTGTATCGATAGTTAAAGTCTGTATCGTGAAACACTATCGGCAGAGTAGACATCACGATAAATCGATGCATCGATGATATTGAATCAGCTCAAATATTAATAATGTGCGGCAGGGAGAATGTTTGCCGTCCTTTATTCGCTATTGATATAAATGATTTAGGGATGGTATTTATGCCTCAAGGTGTGGAAGAAATCAATGTGCACAAGTTAAAACATTTATTATGCAGATAACACCGATACCATGACTAATACCCAAGTAGATTTACAGTAAGGTTTAGATACTTTATACAAATATTGTTAGAATTATAAACTCAAAGTCAAACCTTACAAAATAAGTTAAAAGTTATTCATTTGGGGTATAGTTTCGCATAATTTAGAATTTAAATATGGAAATGCGAATTTAGAGACAGTAAACATTTGTTTTATTTATTTAGGCATATAAGTTTCATGTAGTGGATGGTACATTTAAGCAGAACAAACTCGAGAAGAACAGTCTGGATAAAACTAGATCCTTTACCAGCTTCTTTAATATGTGTACTTGTCGACAAGCTTGTAACACTATAACCAATTACGGAAGTGAACTGTAGGGTTCTACACAAGGAACTACAACGGAAAGCTCACATTTACAGTTTTACGAATATAAAATAAAAATACTGCAAATTACACAATCCACCCAGAATAACCTTGTTTACGAGGATGGTGGTCTAGTGCAATTGGTATGTATAAGCCAGTGTATGATAACTTAATTAGTGGCTCAAAATCTTAAAATTGAATAGGAATAACTTGATATATATATCTACATGGATCTAAGTATCCCCAGAAAAAGAACTGGGCGAGTTTGGTTATGGTTCTTTTGGATAATATAAAAGTCAATGAAGCTTAAATTTAGCAGCGGGCTGGCGACGAAAAACATTTTTTTTACTTTGATTAAATCATGAATTAGGGAATCTACGTTATCATCGTCAGCAAAGAGCTCGTTTATGTGTACGCTTTTAAGATTATTTGCTTAATATATATATACTCAAGGACCAGTTGGTCTAAAGTAAAATAAAAGCTTCTTTGGGGTTTTTTTTGGCCGATGTACGTAACATGCCTATTCGACTGAGTGTTTTTTTTTTCCTTCATATTCTTGTTTCAGAAAACATAACGTTTACTCTCAGTAAGTACTGTATTATCGTTCTAAGCTAATACAGATTTGTGAAGTGACAGTTAACTCTTTTGAAAAGATTAAAAGTGTTCAATGGATTTGTCAGACTGAATATTGTGCGTTGAGAACGGTAAGGTTGACGTATATTGTATTTAAGACGCACAATATGTGGAGTTGGTGTTAAGCTATAAGCCTGCATGCCAACAGAGAAAATTAGTCTGACCTTGGTACTAGTGAGGACTATGTTAACAACGAAAATTTGCAACAGCATAGCGCGTTCCCACGCGTACCTTTAATTAAAACATTAATACCAAATTCCAGCTATATACAATCGTTCTACATTACCTTGCGTATTGGATAAAATTGCCCAGTTTGCATATAGTTAAATTGATCAGCATCCATTGTAACAAAACTTATCTGGGAATGGTATGTATCCATCTCCAACGGTGAAAGAAGTTTGGCGCTGCATATTACACGTAATTAAGCACGCACAGGCAGGATTACACTATTTCAACATTGGTTTCGAAAAAGTGAGAACGTGTAAGAAACTTGGAGATCACTAGGTCAGGAAACTGTGAGCACATCATTTGAACTCGTACTTGTTTGAAAAATGTATTTAATAGGTTAGATCTAAGTGAAGTAGGAATTACTGAAAGGCGTGTTCTTCTGTTAGTATCTCTGATAACCTATCATATTTAATTGATACTATGAGACACTAAGTCCGAGTTTTAATTTGCAAATATAGAGCTATCTTTAAAACTCTCAGCTTTGTGACTACGTTACCAGGTGTTGAGCTGCGTTTTTGTATAGTGAAATAACGAAAGTGACTGCTTCAGCGAAATACGAGTAACCCATCTGTCCATTCTAGATCGAATGGCAAGCAAACAATACAGTCTTTCCAGATGAAACAAAGGGTGGTCAGATTGGAGGACGTCTGAATGGCACTTTCAAGGATTCATTGAATGTCATAATTCAGAATAAATTATACATCAATAGACAGAACAAAAAACATTTTGGTCTGTTTTATATTTGAAATTCTGTCTGGTATTGTCTCAGTATAACTTGCGGAAAATGACAAATGTTTGGTTAATTTGTATATAACATATTAGTCCATCAGCTTGTCCTCCATACGGGTAAATTTATCACCACTGGAGGTTAAAATTCTGCGATACAGTAACATTGATGAAAATTGTTATTGGGACAGCTCTGGTGGCTTAAGTGGTTAGAACGTCCGCCTCGAATACGGGAGGTCGCGGGTTTTCGAACCCCGTCTAAGTCATACCAAAGACTTATAAAATTTATACTAGCAGCTGTTAAAGCAACGTTGAAAATCCAAATAACACACACACACACACACACACACACACACACACACACACACACACACAAATTGTCATTGGACAGAAAGAACAACCAGGAGACAAATCAAATGAAGAGAAAGTTTTTCACCCGTAGTTTTTATAATTAACTAACATGTACTTTAAGGACTCTTTTTACTATGGAAAATGAGGGACATTCCAACCTTTAATATTGATTATATCGATATGCAGTAGTGAAAATAACTCCAATTTAAAATATGTATTTACGAGTCATAGCAAATGATCACGATTAAAGGACCAACCATTTAATTTTCTGGTGATGGTGATGGCAGTGGCATGGGATTGTTTGAGAAAAAAAAAAATCCCCCCCCATAGCATGAAAAAATGTTCTTACTCTGATTTGTAAAAGAAAAGGAATTAATTCTACCAATTATATATTAAAAATATAAGTATCCTGAGGTAAAAGGCAAAAAATTATATATATATATATATATATACTGTATATATATATATATATATATATATATATATATATATATATATATATATATATGCTGACTCGAAAAAAAACAAAAACAAAAAAAAACCCCAAACAACCAAGCTCCTCCCCACCCCATCCCGGAACAAACCACGAACTGGTCGGTCTCTAACTCACAAACATCTTTTTTTCTACGAGCAAGCAAATTCGTGTTGTAATTGTTAGATTATATCTAGATAGGCTAAGGTATCCATAAGATTAAGCATGTTGATGTAGCAAGAAAATTAAACATGAAATGTAAAGATTATAACTTTATAAGGATATGTAAACACCAGTCCACATTTCTCTGAATGTATTTACTAGTGACATCTTTGCACAAGGTCAGCAGTCAGTCAAGGTAAAAATACGCTGTGTTTAATAAGATGTTAATTCACATTCGTCATAAAGGTTTATATAACATACCTAAAATCTGCTTTATTTCTCCGACAATTGTCGGAACCGACTATTTGAATAAAGGGTGTCGTTTTTTATAATATAATTTAAGATACCTTTTTGCTCTGACTTGTAAAGAAAAGGAACTAATTCTACCCATTATATGTTAAAAAAATAATTATCTTGAAGTCAAAGACAAACAAAATATATATCCTGGCTCGAAATAAAACACGAAGTTCCTCCCAACTCCCGTCCCGAAACAAAATATTGAATGGCCAGTCCCTAACTCACAAACACCTATTTCTCAACGAGCAAACAAATCTCTTCCCCCTCCCCACCAACACAAATGTCGCAATACCACTCCACTTGACCTACCTTATTACTCTATGGTCTTAAACTAAGTCCCAGAAAAAATAAAATCAACACATTTAGTAAATTTCAACAAATAATTTAGTCATCTAAGTTATAAAACGAAACTTTAAAGGAAACTTACAGTATTGTGAATTAATCCTAAATAATCCTAAACGTTCTATCATAAGTCCAAATTGTAGAGAGTTTCGAATGAAATCTAGTTGTGTTCCCAATGAATTCCATGTCTTAAATGTGCTTATGTATCAATTGTTTTGAATATGCAAATGTGCTTACATTCTTGATGGATCACAATATTATCCAGAATGTTTTTGAATTAATTCAAAATAATCCCAAAGTAATATTTCAGTCCAAAAGTCAATGAACACTTGTAATTCCGGTGAATAATTTAAATAAATAAATCCTCTTCAATTATAACTGAACAGATCTAAAAGATTTATATTAGGATAGGAATATGGAATGAATAATTGTTTACGTCTTCCTCCTTATATACATCTCCACGACTCAATGTTGCAATACATCCCTACCTGACCTATTTATGAACCCCACGTAATCGGCGTCGCAATAACTCAATCATCCCAACGGAAATTTACTCCAAAATGTGCACAGGTTCACTTTCTAGAACCTAATAAGGTCATTATCAAAGCTGGGTTTAGAACTCAAACCCAAGTAAATAACCTATTTACTGCTAACAAATGATCATTATCTTAAGAATAATCTACAATCATGGACAAAAATTAGCTATGTGATATGTCGTTTACAAATGATCATTACTATCTACAATCGTAAACAAAAGTTAAGCACACAACATAGACACACAAAACATTCACTTTAGTATGATGTCCATACATCTATATTCATTGGAAGGGCATCACATACAAACTCCGATAAATACAAACAGCAAAATCAGTGTTAAAGTCAATGGAGATCTGCAGACGAGGGTAATCTAACGCTGATCCAGTACAAACCGGATTGAATGTTGCGCGCTGTGACGTAGGTGATAGCTGCGCTTATCTGAAAAAGTCTGTACAACCCTGTTGTTATGATTAAACACAACGTCTTCTTTTCTTGACCCAGTTCAGTACCTGTCCGCCATTACAAAAGTCCATTGCGATCAATAATTTTCGTCGAAGTGATGAAAGTTAAGGTGCAGAACAATCAACAATCAAGATTAAATAGACTTATATTAAACTACATTAGTATTAAATTTTAGTACAGCAATTAATATAAAATGTATGAAGAGTAAAGGCGCCCACATGATCACGTTGATATACACTTCAAATGTAGACCTTTTAGGTGGCGCTCTACAGTTTCGTATTTTGCATAGGGAAAAAGAATTTCCCCGGGTTTCCTCACTAGTTACACTGGCTATTTAAAAAAGACCTTGTATATCTTAGGTATTGTTCAAAGAACCTTTAATTCCCCTTATTTTGGTGTATGATTGATGGGTGTAATATGGGTTATAGATTATACAGCTTGGCCTTACTCCAGATGTACACCTTTCAAAAAAGTGCTAGCTCCACGTGATCATTTTCACTTCCTGAACTTCAGAGGTAAATTGTAAAAAAATAGCAGATAACTTTTTTTTTTTACGTTTTATATATTTGGTAATTCATTCATTGCACTTTCAGAAGCTGGAATTGTTTAGTCTGGCAAAATTCATTTTCCCTGTTTTAATAGGTGCTAAGGATAGTGTACTTTAGACAAATTCAGGCTGATTTTTGGATCACAAGGGAGCAGTCATTTTAGTTAACAGTGTGCTAAGATCATTTACAATTTCAAAAAGTACAATATCCAAAGAAATGTCAGCCACATTACATCAAAGTAGTATAGAGGTATGCCAACATTCTCTCCACTGTGCATGTTTTAAATGCAAACAACTTCACCTTACATACGTCATTCTCTCAAAAGTACATAATAACTGGTGAGCGCCCCCTTAACTCGGAATGACCTCTAACCTTGGAGCTCTTCAATTCGTAAACAGCAATCGTGTTTGCAATGGCGGGCGAAATCAATTCGTCAGTTCCTCGACATGATAAAAGGTTGGGGTACACGCATCAGCGACAGATTAAGGTACAATCAATGCAGTCGACTAGGAGTGTTGTGCCGACTATTTAAGAAATATACTTTGTGCAGTTTTGTAGAATTTAATCACACATACCTTTAATGGCGATTATGCGGGTCTTTTTTGATTGATCGTCTATCAGTATTCATTGTAAGATCATTATATACATCCCCCCTAAAAAATAAAAAATATAAAAGAATACATGCGACTAAATCAGTGTTAAAGTACAGTGACGTTTTTAAACAAAGCCAACCAAGAAATGTGATCCAGTATTAACAGGATTGAATGTCGCGCTATTGTGTCATAATGGAACCGCCGCGTGTTAATACGAAATTGTTTTGGGTATTACAATGCGCTGGTAATGATTAGACCTGACCCAGATATTTCCCATGCCGCCATTGTTACAATCCACAGATATCTATAATTTTCGCCTGATGGTGAAGATCGCTCAACAATCAAGAATTAAACGACTTAGGTTAAATTATATTAGTATTACACTGTAAGAAAAAAATTATTACTTTATAAAAGATCAATAAAAGGGGCCTAGATGACCCGCGTCGACGTACACTATACTAGAATACAAACTTAGGTCCTGTAATGCAAGAGACAAATATTTTCCCTATATCATATTTCCCTCTTTTCATGACATTATAATGCAAGCAATAAGGAAAGTACCCTGCTGGCAAGAGATCTCTTTACAATCTTCAAACTCGTAATTTAAAATCAGTAAATATAGCTCGACATTGCAATAAATGGTTACAAACAATGATTTAACTGTTCGTTTCATTTACGACTAAAACGGGTATTTGCTCATTGCATTTTCTTTATTGTGGGTTGGTCTTCAATTCCATGAAAAGAAAATATAGTGTCTTTTGGAAATTTTATGTCAGGTATATTCACCATTAATTCAGGATATAGAATGCTCTTTCCACAATGGAAGGAAGAAAAGTTCATTTCCTTTCAAACTCTTTTTGGAAAAGAGGCCAAAGCGGTGCGTGAAAACAGTTTGACAAAAAGCACGTATTTACCAATCTGCATCGAATTTATCAAATACGTTAATTATTTAGAAAGATTTATTGTTCTACTCTGTAATTTGGCAAAAATACTGAGCAGAAAATAACTGTCCATGTCTAATATATTTTCTACAAATTAAACTTCGCACTCTAGTTTTCAAGATATCTATCAAGCCGGAGTAATTCAGTCTGTGGACTTAAACTGTTCTCTTTGCGCCACTTTCCCTCCATTATAACATTCAAATATTTGCACTACATCACTTAATATGAAACTTGATATTAGGCACATTTTTAAATGAAAGTTTTGTCTGTTTCCCATAACCGATACTACTTCGATGCAATAAATATGGATCTGAGATCACCAAGAAAATCCTTGCTTCATACAGAGTTTCATTTTACAAGGGGCAAATCGGAAATACGAAGTTTAAACTCGAGCATGTATTTATATGTATGGATCGGCTGAACTTCACATCCACATTTTCTTGGCAAAAACAAATATTCTTAAGGCAACACTTTATCACAGTCTCCAGAAAGACAATTCTGTTCAACCAAAAGTAAAATATGTACCATGAGAGGAAATGTAAATGAAGCAAAACCACCCCAACCCCCAAAAAGAAAAAAACAAAGATAAAAGAAAGATAAAGACAAAACAAGTAAAAACGTCCTAAAATAAAATGTCAAAAATGTTGCAATGTAAACCGTACTCATTAAAATAATATCTAAGACCTTCTTAGCAGGATATCATCACTGGATGCCTCTACAGGGAACAAGTTGTCTACTTTAGTTGCTTCTTACGACATACGGGGGTATATTTGACTAATTCAATATCCCCTAGCCTTAAAGGGGATTGGACTAGAAATGTGGAAAATATGAAAGTCATTGGATCCTGGATATAGCGATGATATCAAGCTTCCACCCCCCCCACCCCCACACACATTCACTCACAGACATACGCAGGCACACACGCACACACACACACGAACACACACACACACACACGCTGCTTAGTACAAGTGGTGGACTCGTGCATGGTTTGTGGTTTCTTTAAGGTATTTTGATCTCGTCTATTACAATTCAATCGTTACTATTGTGTCTCTTGTCAATAATCATAAATATAGTTTTTGAATCATGTAAATGTCACAATGTTTATTTATTTGATTACTTACATATGGTTTGACCACAACTCGTATAAGTTTGTCGCAATGAAAATATATTTGATTAGCTTACAGTCACTCATGATATCTGATAGGTCATCGATTGACAAAGTACATGCAAATTTTCGCAAAAAATTATGGATATCAAAATCGATTATATTCACAAAAATCAATGTGATATGCGGGGTGACTTTTGTAATCACCCTTCCTATGTCATTGATTTTTGTCCATACGTGTTATCAACACAGTTGAGCAGTTTAAATATCTTACAAAATACATATTTATCACGTGAGTAAGCCCACGTTTTTACTATATGGTTGACTGCCTACATCGTCTTCTCTTTAAGAAATAATTAATGGATAATGTCAATACATACCGAACAGAGAAATGAAATATAATCACCACGCATTTATGAATAATAGCGAATAAAGAGACCAAATGTTATCACCACGCCATTTTTGGTCAGATGGCAATGCTTTGGAATATTTTTTTTCTTTCCAAAAGCAACGAAGAAAGCCGAAGAAAAGCAAAAGACATGCCTGCCTTCAAAGTGACCTGTATTAAACAATCCTTTCTATGATACAATTATTTTTTTAAATATCCGTAATCAAATTATTATATAAATTAAACCTTTATTAAGCAACCACCTGTCTCCAAAGGCAGCTCTTCTCACTTCCCAGAGTTGCTTAGGATAGACTGGATGATAATTTTGGGTCTGAAAACAGTTCTTGCTGAATACTATAGCCTTAGAGTTTCCGTTCTGATGTTGGCCTTGCTAATTTATCTACGTAAGTAAATATATGACAAAGCGTTTCTTCATGACACTGATTTTCTATCTGTGAGCTCAGGTGGCAAAGTAATTAACGTGACGGACTGCAAAATCATTTTCACCCAGATCAGCTCAGGACGGTGGCCTTAGGGTGAATCTTGGCAATGCTCTTTCTTCGCATCGACACTAAATAGTTTTTCCTATGCTGATGTGCGAATAAACTTTCATCCATCCATCCACCCGTCCATCCATCAAGCAATCTTTAACTAAGAATTAGAGTTCTGCTCCATCGCTCACAGTATAGTGCATAAAGTCAGTCTCTCTCTCTCTCTCTCTCTCTCTCTCTCTCTCTCTCTCTCTCTCTCTCTCTCAAACTGAATTTTTTAAGATAGCTTTTAAATTGAATTTGAACATTTTTAAGATAGCTTTCTGCTACTGAGCACATAAAGACAAACAGTTTCCGTTTAGGGCGATGGTTGTTAAGTTAAATACGGTAAATATCTTGAAATGTAATCACCTTTCGAATCTGATTTAACCATACATTACTACTAGTTCATTGCAGATATTAGTAATATTTTTTTTATGTCATTTGTAAATGAAATGCTATTATTAAAGTTAACTCGCCCACTGAATGTCAGAACTCGGAGTAATCATACGACACACAACGATCCTTATTGAATTCGCAAGTGAAAGTGATAACCATTATGTATTGAAGTCTACCCCAATGCGGATCGGTAATTTTCTTTTCAAGCGGGGTAAACCGACTTTGTATTGTATTTTAGACAAACGATATATCCATTAATTGCACTGGTGATAAGTTTTCTTTCATACTTTCGTTCACCCTTTAAATGTATACATCATAGACGGTTAAATTGTATTGCCGATATTATACTACACAATATGTTAAGTGGTTGTTATTTCGATTTAGGGTTTACTTATGTAAGGAATAAATAGTTTAAGAGCTTTAGAAATGAAAATATTTTTGTTTTGCTTTTTTGTCTATTTTATAGGAAACTGAGACGCAAATACATACCACGATATTATTGCTCATGGCCAAATCTAGAATTAGTTTATACTATTATTTCTGCAAATTCAGAAAGAATCTTAAAGACAATGTCAAAATCTCTATACTTTGCATATTGTGAAAGGCAATTCTGTATAAGTAATTAATTATTAATTTGAAATCTAAGACTAAAAGAAATAGTTATATATTTTGTCCTTATATTTTAAGTAAATTTATAGCTATGTTTGCATTAAATGATATGCATATTATATTAATAGAATTATATTACTTATCATCTACACCAGTGTTTCTTAACCTATGGGTAGCGACCCAAAGCTGGGTCGCCATGCTGTTTTGAGTGGGCCGCCGAGATTAACCTGAAATTTTAAATTTCCTACCGATGTGGATTTTTAGTATTCGATTGGTCACGAGTTTAACACCACAAACCTAATTTAGGTCGCCCCAAAACAGGTTAAGAACCAGAGCTCTACACCATAACATTGGTTGGAACCCTAATGTTTGTACCTACAAAATGCTGTTGCAGTTTGATGATAAAAACTGTTTCTGTTCTTTTCCGTTCATATTGGCTTGAAATTTTACAAGTAACTGTGGCATTTTATTCCCAAAACTCCTTTCTTTGCTATTGATATGAAGCTAAAGAAACACAAAAAATGTTTTTAAGTCATTTGGATAACTCCAATATTTTTCATGCGTGCAAGAAACACACCAAATGCGTGCCTTTCACCTCCTTCTCCTCCTAAGTATTTTGTTTAGATCCCTTTATGCCCTTCCCACCAACCACGTATTGAACGTACATAAGGGATCTTACAGCGTGCTCGTTTCAAATCGTATTTATAAATGGAGTTTGAAAATTTACATCTTTTCAAAGCTTTGGCGAGCAAATTATCGACATTATTCATCGAGTTTTATAAACTTTATTTGAAATGAGCACATTGTAAGATTATATTTATCACATTGCAAAAAATACTCATTGTATTTGATGAAACAGCAAAATTGCTGAGTAAAAAAATGCCTTTGCAATGCATTCAGATGTCTTCCTTTGCTTGATGACGTCATTAGTGGTTTTATACGTGTTACATATTGAATGTTACCAAATGGGTATATTAAACAAAAAGAACACAGTAGTGTTATAATAAATGTGGATTTATAAGGGTACCACAGTTCTCCACTCAAAGACCAATTTCAGCTGCTGATTTCACCTTTGTAAATCAATCACGTCGTGATTACCTTGTAGTCAAAGGATAATATCACCACTGACATTGCACCAGAATGGCTATTAAAAATCGAGATTTATTAGGTCGCATATAGAAAGGATCTCAACATCAAAGTGTTGTTTTTTTTTTCAGATTAAGACAGTGTTCTCCTTCGAAATGTCTTCGTGATAAAGTATATGATAAAATTATTAATTTCATCACTCTTGTTTACTGATACAGTCACCAACCATGTTTCTGTTTGCTTTGAACTAATTGTCATCCATGTCCTAGGTTGACAGTCATATAACAAACGGTGATAAAAGTAGCCAAAACAACGCACAACTAGACATTTTTTTTAGAAAACTGTCGATGACTTGTGCAGCTCAGACCAAATGACTGACTTAACAAATATATTTCTAGGGACTATTTAATTTAATTCTTGTAGCCTTTTACTATTCTGTTCGAATTTTGATGGTAAATAATTTTTTCTTCTCAAACATACACAAAATAAAAAGGGAAAATAAAATGAACTATTCGGCAAAGATCTTGGACAATTGAGCTTTTTCAGAAGCTATTCAGTAAAAATCTTCCGGTATATATCTCAAGAAAAAAATGAAACCTTTTCCATATAGGGTCTGTTACTATGTCCATTTTATTACTCTCCATTTTGAATTCCAAAACTAATATTCTTTCTTTGAAGATAACAGCATTTTATTTAATTAATGCGATATTGTCAACAAAGCAGTGAAGGAACCATTAGGTAATCGTTATGGTTACAAATTGTAAAGGATTGACTGGGGAGCAAACATTTTGTGTGGATATTCACTAAGCTTACACTCCCAGATAAAGCTGATATTGCGCCATGAAATATACAGTAAAAAGTAATTTAACTGAATCTCGTTCATTCGGAATGTCATTTTATCCAAATCAAATATATACGCATCCCCCATCCACGCCCCAGCCCACTTCAGATGTGTTTTTACCCATGCTCGCTCATCCGAACTCCCGTTTATACAACTTATAATGAAGAGTTTGGTTTAATAAGGTTGTTTATCTTTGAGAACATTCAAGATACAGCAGTACATTGCAACCCAAGAGAACAACTTCAAGCGTGGCAGTTGAGATCTCTCAGCCACAACAAACACTGTTTGTCAACTGACTTCCCCAGAATGCAAATCCATGGTCTTCCAAGGCTGATAGATTCCAACGACACGAGTATGTAGGCAAGTAAGTAATGTCGGTAGTTTCGTGGCTAGATAGGCATAAATATGCAAATAAAACTTTCCATATATGTAAGGGCGGAAGTGTGTGTGGGATACAAATATTTATCTGTCAGGAACGTTGTTTGGGACTTTGGGTTGGAAGTAAATTATCATGCTAGAATGATGGCCGCTCCTTTCCCTATCAAGAATAATGATAATGCACCGAAGTTCCCTGTTATACAATCGCCCCCATTATTGTATCCTATTAATTTATTTCATTTTCACATATGTTTTGTTCATGTGCATTTTCATAGTCGTCTGAGATTAAAGCTGACTGAACATTTACCAAAGTTATGAAATGAAAACCCTCTACTTATTTGCTCTATTAACTAGCAGTGAACTCTTGGCACTTTGGCTTTCTGTCTCTCCATACCAGATTTAGATAATACGTATTCTCTATCACTATGAATAATCCATTCTTACAATAGGTAATATTTATTAATAGTTGTGCAAACATGCGGAAATCAATACGTGTGCATTAGCAACGTTGTCTTAACCAAACCAAGCTTCTGTCATGAACAGCGTTTCCTGAGGAACGCCGAATGATTCATAATATGAATCAGACATTTTCTGTCAAAACACTTTTTCAAAACTCTCTTCAGGAAAGGTAATGGTAGAGAAAAGGCTGATTCATTCTTCTTCATTCCGGGGCAATCTGAAGGCGTCAAATTTTAGCACACGACACAATTATAGTAGGTTGAATGATTCATCACTCTGGTTTTGTCGGATCCAGACTTTGTCCCCTCAAAAACCTCCTTTCTTGCTGAATTTAAATTTATAGTACGTTGTTGGAGTTTTAATCAGCTTATTTTAATATGCAATATTTATAAAACTGAACGTGAATTTTAATATTAAATTCTTTATTAACTTGAAACTTTTACAATAAGAAAGTCTGGTAAAGTATACTAGAACATCTCGGGCGGTCTGGACATTAGACCCTTTTCAAACGAAATAATTGGCGTGCTAAACGAAGGATCGCGGATTGTATAGGGTGTGGGACATTTTAACTGGTTGCTTTGAATTTCAAGTAAAATGATAAATTATACATCAATATCGCGAAAGAAAGTAGACAAGCTTTCTGTCAGTGTCTTGTCTCATGTATAGATTTTACAGTTGATTGTATCGGTGTGTCTCAAATAGGCTATGATAATCGAAATGAATTCTTTTCATCGCAAGAAAAGTTACACAATCATGAGAGAGAGAGAGAGAGAGAGAGAGAGAGAGAGAGAGAGAGAGAGAGAGAGAGAGAGAGAGAGAGAGAGAAGCGAAACGTGAATGTTTATTTTGTTTCCGTGCGAACTGTTGAAAATTAGTATTGGTCTATTAATGGGCCAGTTGTCAGGTGCATTTATGACCAATGAGAACTTAACATCTCAGTTAGTAACCTTAAGTTGATATGAGACACGAGCACAAGAAAGACAGCATCGACGTCCTTTACTTTAAAGTTGACAAGTGACTCCATCACAAGAAAGGTGCGTTAGACAGCATCGATGTCTTTTGAGGCTGAAATCATTATCAGTAATGTATATGTTGCTTCAATACATATTCAAATGTTTGGTTATGTATTATAGAATATACACCTGCACATGCTATGACAAAAAGAGGCTAATTCTTGACGTGCATTTGTAACGACTTTTGCCTGACTTTGTCGATAATTTGTTAGAATTATGCTGTAAGAGCAACTACAAAATACCCCCACTTGTATCGAACAATTCATTCGCTAAAGCATCAAAGTTAAAGTAAAAAGGATACCGTTTGCTACATGAAAGAGAAATTCTTCAGTTTTATAGTGACTTCGTACACAAAGCTGTGTATGAAAATATGCGTAAAATTTACACACACACATACACACACCTGGTACCATCTAGCAAGCTAAACATACTTACTCGTTATAAACATCGTACGATGTGAAAGCTCTTTTAACTCCAGGCATGATCCCTTTTGTACACACAACTCGCAGTGAAATGGCTATACGTCTCTCATTTACATATACAAGAATAATGACACAATGAAATATTTATACGTCTTCCCTTTGAGTTAGATCAGGAGCTTCCTTTTTATGAACTTAATGAAAACTATATGTTGACCGGGCTGAGAGTTGCCAAGCACCGTGCAAGTGGTCAGGTTTTTTAACCTTGCTATTCTGGTGTGAAACGTTTGAACGGATCTAGATTGTGTTAATAGATAAGTACCGCTTTTGAATGTCTCCGATAGGTTTGGACAGGTAATAAAGTGATATCCACTTTCCCCGTATTGGTGTCCCTACTTAAATATATTAAGTGTCAAAGTCAACAACATCTACTGCCGATCAGTGTCAACAATCATATATACTGGAATTATCATGACAATAGTTCTGACAGAGAAATGCATCATCACGATATTATTTTTCCTGCACTACGAACTATGTATTTTGTTTTGATGTTCGACCGACATATGGGTATTTTTGACAAGCAATCGGCAAAGTTTACATAACGGTAAACGTTTTCAATAGTGAAGGCAAAATCTTTTGAATGTGGGTTGGACTACTAATAGATGATAGTTTTCTGTCAAACGATAAAGACTAAGTTAGATTTTCTTTCACATTTATATAGTAGTTATTCAATTATAGACAATATATAAAACGAAAATTCCTTTCTTAAGCGTTGATTTAACTATTCATCGAGTGTACATTTTTTGTTAAACTTAGACTGTTTAGACAGGTGAGTCGATTTATATGAACCAGGTGACATTTTGAATTTTTTTTTTTTTTTTTTTTGCTAATTCAAGGCTTTGTTATCCCGACTAATTTCTTAATATAAAAACCATTCATTGAATGTTTATGAGAAATCGATTTGATTATAATACAGACCAAAATATTTAAAAACAAGTGAATGTGTATAATTGTAGAAAACCACGTCTAATCAGTATATGTTTGGAGGAAATTTTTTCGGGAATATATAAACCTGTAACTATCCTGTATACAAGTTTGCTTTGAAAAACTTTAAAGCGCTTCCATTCATAAGCACAAACACGCCATCACCACGTTTACCCTCTTTCAGTTCCTTTAAAAGATTACCGTCTATACTCACTTTTAAGACGACTCTAACTGCAAACTGCATAGATCCAGATCTACCGTCGCATAATACGCCGGCAGATCTGGGTCCGTGCAGTTGATTAGGAGCAATCAGTAGAACAAACAACATAGACCCTGATCTGTAGGCGCATTATGTAACGGCAGATTAGGAGGTGTTGTTTGCAGTTTGATTCGGCTTATAAAGGAAATATATACCGTATAATGTTATAACTTCGTGCATCAGTTATGTGTTAGGGCATAGTAAGCATGGACACAGAGAATAGCAAGAGTTTAGTACACGATGGGAACATACATGTCCTATCTATATTTTACTAATTTCTACCTGTTGCAGTTGAAAGGGGAAATAACTGCTCGTTGGCCTATATGTAAGAAAATACGGTAGAAGAACCATAAAGGGACAGAGTGCATCTTGTTTGATCAGTGTTGTCCATGCGGTTCCGGAGACAACGTGGATTCTATCACCCGGTGGGTGGTTTCTTATGACCAGTCGGAAAAAGCAAATATGAAATATGATATGCCAAGATATCAATACAGAACAATGGCATGAGGAAGAATTTAGAGCTACAGAAACTGAAAAATTTCGTAGGTATAAGCAGCACTTACCGAATATACACAAAAAATGATCACTTTATGATATTTTCAAAATACAAATTTACGATATGGAGCATTGAGAGAGAGAGAGAGAGAGAGAGAGAGAGAGGAAGTGTTAAATAATTATGTAAGTTTTATTATATTAATTCTTTGGTATCTTTTTGTTCTTTTCGTCTCTGATGCAACTTAAGAAGTCCTATATATGTGACAGTGTTAGTTAAAGATGCATAAACCTTATTAGGTTAAATTCGTCCTCTTGTTTCTTTTTGTCTGCACAGTCGTCAACTCTGATTGTGTAACCTCACAGATTCGGCTTGTGTGATTGTTTCATAATGGGAAATACAATTTTTTTCTTGTTAAGTATATAATCGATTGCTCTTTTTCTTTTAAAAAAGTTGTATATCCTTTGAAGTTACAACAATTTTTGTATGAACTCACTGCGTGTATGCGTTGTATTTCACGTATAGTTTAAAAACGTGGTAGTTTCAACAACATGTATTTATATAAGGCGTAATCAGTTTGCCACACTTTCACGTTTCCATCCAGAGTGTTTACGTACTGGAGTAGCAGTACGTGGAGCAAACATTTTGCAAGAAATGACACTAGCAAATGTGACATCTAGGGCACTACAGCGAGGTGGAAGTCAGGCAGCTGTGCACTTAGTCTCACCTTGTTATTGATTTCTGAAGCTGGTACTGCTTTATTGTAGTAAAATAATTCTGCTGTTATAGATATTATAAAATTTATTTGATTGCCGTAAATATTCTACTCACAGTAGTAAGCTCATACAGGTGCTGCTTGGGCAACATTGGCGTATGAATAATTGGCATTCAAAGTTTGGAATGGCTTAGACATGGATTTTACCATTTTTAAGCGAATCTTTTGGCCATCTAGTCTGCGTTTCTTTACCTGGCCATTTTAAATGACGTCGTCTGAATCGTAGAGATCCTATGTTTAGAAACTTACAAACATAATAATATGCCTTTTGAAGCGAGCACCCAACGACTGATTATTCTTCGTGATGAGCCGATTGGAATATCACTACAAACAGGGAGGGAACAACGTTTGTTCTTTTCTTTCTCTTACATCTAGTTTTTAAAGTCAAGATATTTCAGTGAGAGAGTCTTTTGAAAAACATTACGTTATTAAACAATAATTTTTATCCGTTTGGATGGATTACGTTTTGCTGAAAGCTTATATATTCAACATTACTGTGGAAATTATATTTCTTTGGAAATCAAAAAGTGAAGGCAGCTTTCATTGTTATACTGCCAATAGAAGAATGCATGTCCGTGACTGCCTCGCATGTTGTTTTCGATGGGTTGTCAGAGTGACTACCAACAAAACTGAGTGTTTTCTTCAAGTAGATGACGCCTCTGTCCTAGGACCACAAGACGACACCTTGTTATTCTAATGGGAGTAATACGACATACACTTACTTAATAAGACTGACGAAGATATTCGAACTTTGCATCCTTCGATCGAACTCTCTGCAATGACATATAACTTTAATCTGCAGATACTGAAAAACACCATTGAACTGTTTAATAATAATAGACCGGATGTCGTGCGAAATATCAACAAGAAATTCAGCTTAGGGCCACTGTAAACCTTCCATAATTTTAAGACAATGGCATTTTAGTTTATATAATGTTTTTATTTGCATTGCAATGATATTTATTATTAAATAACTTGTGTTGTCCTATATATTAGGAATATTTGTTACAGATCTCGATTTGAAGCACGTCTTGGCATCATAAAGCAACACATTTTGGTTACATCTCTCTCTCTCTCTCTCTCTCTCTCTCTCTCTCTCTCTCTCTCTCTCTCTCTCTCATGTAGTCGCCTACATAGCTCAGTTGGTAGAGCGTCGGACAAGTATTAGAAGGGTCGTGCGTTCCATTCCCAAGCAGGTCAGCCCGAACCGGCTGTCTTGGTGTGTCCTTTGGGAAAGACACTTAAATTATATTTCCCTGGAAAGATTTAACCAATAATGCAAAGTGCCGATTAAAAGCATGCAAACACCCAGCCAACTCACCAAACTCTCTCTTATGCACAAAGAAATAACTTTATTGCCAATAGGCCAAACGGGGTTGTGCTAGGGATACACATCGGACATGTAGTGACCAAACAGATACAAAAGTTGAGAAAGAGATAGCTCGGATGCCTTCAAGGATTCCTACAATGAGGACAAGGATATTAGATTGATTCCATTAATTTTGCTGCATTTTTCAAAAACGTAATGTTTCAATTCATATAAATTTTCTCCGAGTCTGCATTTTGTAATTTTTGACAGGTCCTAATAACCTTCAAGGAATCTGAGATCGTGAAATATGATCATTTTACAGTTTAGAATTCTCCAGTATTCTACTTTTCCTGGCTCCATCTTCATGGGGTTGGGGGGGGGGGAGGGAGGGGACTATAAGAAAAGAGAATGGAGGGAGAATTCGATATTTTGAAAATACTTGCTATAATCTGCTTTGCTGCAGTTTCTGAGGAAACAAATATTACAATCAATGATCCAAGCACGCAATCAAGTCGAGACAATTATAACCACTATTTAAATGTGAACTCCATTGGTCATGGTATCAAAATAACACATGCAGAAACTGTGTTTGAAAATATGAGTAGAATTTGCCCTCCAATGTAATCCAAATAACTGAAATGCTGGTTCTTGCTCACTGACTGTCAGTTCAAAGTATGCGGGTCATAAACTATTGATAAAATCGCGGCTTCATAGTTCTTTGCTACATTCAGTGTGGCGTGATGCAAGTATGTCTGGTATTTACGAAAATTATTGTACGATCATACCTTGGATACGCTTTGTTTCAGATTGAGCGCACCAAAGGATGCCTTTATCTGTCTTGAATTTACAAATCCATGCAACCATGTTTTGAGTAAAGCACGTTTAAGATGAAGCAGTATCTTCAAAGTCCAATGCTCATCACGACACGTGACACATGCCTGTGTTACAAAAAGCTGAAGAATGTGAGTAATATAAACTTTAAATATACATGTTTTTGTACCTTAATTAAAAATTTGATTTAAAAATATTCAAATTATTCTTAGTGTCTCCAGAACATACTCATTCTCATGGAAGTTTAAAATATAATGGTACATGTACGTTACAAAACTTACTCGAAATACTTTCTCGAACATGGTGGTTGGAGCTAACTTTTATTTGTAATCTGATAGAAAAATGTATTCGACCAAGTTTGTTCAGGAACGGAATTTACAAGACACTATGCGTGCAGTTTTGATCAATTATTCAAGGATCATGACTCAACCATGGCCGTTTTGTTATTGTACACTTCACTGAATATCTTTGTAATGAAGATGTTCTTCAATTTCTTCAAAATGGTTTCCTTTTATTATTAAATACATGTATTTAAAAGTTTAGGATTTAAAAGAATATGGTTGATTGTTTCAACCATAATTTAACTATCCCAAATCTTCCTAAATGACAAAATACTTCAAATACATTGGATGCAAAGTTCATCAACGGATATATAAAGTAATATCGTTTATTAGCGGATATGACCAAAACATGGGTCTTTAACAAATACTCATAAATGGTATCGTTTGTCAACAGAAACGATCAATGTATGGATTTATCAACAGTATGATCAATGCATCTTTCATCGACAAGTTTACATACATTTCATCAACGGATCTGATGCTATTATGTCATGGCACCCCGACGACGAGCATGAAAATATTCCAGAACCACCGTTATGGACGAGTGGTTGAGAAATGATCTCGTGTAAAGTAGAAGTCATACAGGCCAAGTGGTCTAAACGCTCACCTTTACCGATCACTGCCATCTCACTTCTTCCGAGCGGGTTCAAGTGTCGGCCTCGGCCAAAGTGGGTATGTGAGAAAGCTTGTGAGTAGCTTCTCATGGGTCAGTGGTTCTTACCAGGGTCTTTCTATACTAGTTATACTGGCCGAGTGCAGTTTTTCTTCTATCGTGATTACACACATCTTTAAATGGAGCAGCAGGCAGGGTGAACCCTACAACTTTTTGCCTGAACCGTTAAGTAAAAATAAATAACAAAAAATAAGGGTCAAAACGATAAACCGAGCCTTCTAACTATATTATTACCTTTTAGTTTGAAAAACGAATAATAAATCGTTTGGGTTAGCTCACCTTTGTTATTTTATTTTTGACTTTTGCTTTAATGCGTTTAGTTTACTTACCGGGTTACTCAATTTTTGTCATTCACCCTGCCTGCTGCTGTAATTAACCAAAGATTTTATCTAGACCTATACGATATCTGGATCTTGGATCATGTAAATTTATTGTAATAAATCCAAACGGAACAGCTTGTGCTCGAGCAAAAAAGTTTTTGAACTTCATCATATCCATATCCCCTGAACACCAAGTATAATAAATATTCTGTAAAGTATAATTATCTACTCCATTAAATATTATTAAAATATTGCAGTTGTCTCTGATCACTTTAGGTATTTGTGTATATCGCTGAGTGACGTATATAACATCTGTATTCTTGTGTCTACCTCGAGAAAATATTCTAGCTGGATTTGTTTGTCTGTCCAACATAATATCATCGTACACCACTAAATTATTAATAAATCCATCTAGGTCATCTACAGATGGGGCTTCATCAATATCGGTGATAAAATCAACCACATCATCACCGTCTTCATTCAGCAATTTTGCATTTTCATTAAAATCTTTAAGTACTTTGTAACAGTGTTGATCATCTACGGATGGTGCTACTAAATACAATTTACTCCATTTTAACCATCGCATTATTAAATTTAATAATAGTTGTGTTTTACCCGATCCAGATGGACCTATTATAATCATTCTTATCGAATTTGGTAATGCTGGATGATGTTTCACTGGCTCCTGTTTTCGTGTCGCCGAAAAATCAATTATATCCATATTATTAATAACATGAGTCTATATTGTGTTCGATGTAGATTATCTACACCCACTACTGGACTGACAACAATAATAACAAAAAATAAACGACGTGCATTAACAGGTAAATGTGTAAAATGCGGCACGAAAAAATATAAATTTATCTCCATGTCTGATTCAGGGACAAAGTCAGGTACAAAGACAGGTGGAGATATAGCCGCTTTATTAGGAAAATTACCAGGAACTCCGTGGGCTAAATATGCCGGTGAGAAACACTTACCAGGATATAATTATTGTGGTCCTGGAACCCGACTTGACATCCGACTTGATGATCAAGATCAGCCAAGACCAGGAGAGTATCCAGTAAATAAGATTGATCAAGCGTGTCATGTTCATGATGTTGCGTATAAAAGTAAAGATTTACAACAAAGGCATTTCGCAGATGTAAAATTGATTCATGCATTAAATTCTATACCTAATAAATCTGTCAGAGATAAATTAGCTACTTTTCTAGTAAAATCTGCCATGAAAGGTAAAATAATGCTAGGGGCTGGTAATTAATTATATAACTATTATAATGGAATCCATTTATTATAGCCCAAGAGGATATTGGAGAGGTAAATCAGCTATTACTAAATTATTTGAAGCAGCAAAAGCCTCACGTTCTGTTGCTGCAGCGTGGTTAGCACGACAGGCAATATGGCAAATTTATCTACCACCACCTAAAAATATTCAATATGCACATTTTGATGTCAGCGTCCCTAATGAGGTTCATCAAGCAGATATTTTGTTTTTACCACACGATACCATTAAAATTGGTAAACGTCAGTCACGCACATACAAATACGCATCAACTGTCGTTGACGTTGCAAGTAGATATAAAGATGCTGAACCATTATCAACAAAGACAGCATCCGAAGTTTCATCTGCGTTTGAACGAATTTATCAGCGAGGACCTTTGCGATGGCCACAGTTATTACAGGTTGATCCTGGCAAAGAATTTCTAGGAGTAGTATTATCGTTAATGAAGAAACATAATGTTAAAATCAGACGAGGACATACTGAAATTCATCGTGATCAGGCAATTGTTGAACGATTTAATCGAACACTTGCCGAGCGGTTATTTGGATACCAATATGCAAAAGAAATATCTACTAACTTTAAATCTGGTGAGCGATCTCGTGAATGGGTTGTAAGGTTACCAAGTGTGATAGCTGCATTAAATAATGAAATTACTCGTTCAACTTCCATGAAACCTTCTATTGCGATCACAAAAAAATATATACCCCGTAGCGATGACAGACATCAACATCAACCAGTATTAGGTAATGTAACTGTAAGATATTTATACGAGCCTGGTGAACTTGAAGGTGGTAAAAAAAGAACAACCGATCCTATCTGGAGCGTGACTACACATACAATTTCTAGTGTGGTTAGATCCACTGGTAGACCTCCAATTTACAGATTAGATTCTACCGCACCTCAACGTGGATTTGTACGTGAACAATTACAGGTAATCCCTGAAGACACACAATTACCACCACATACAATTATATAACCAGAACCTCTTCGTCGGTTACACTCAAGACAGGTCAGCATCACATTATCACGTGTATGACCAAGATCACTATTAATTCTATCTACGGTAAATTGTCTTGGATTATTATTCGAATATTGCCACAACATATTACAGTTACAACTTGCACAATTATTATTCTGTTGTGTTTTTAGTTTTATAATAAATTCAACATCAATATCAAAGTCACGCTTATTTTTTTTATCACACTGCTTATAACCAGATAGTTTTTTTCTTATTACGTCATTGCTAACAGTCTGATCATTATTTTCTATGAAATTAATAATAACCCTATGTAGTTGAGATATTCTTCTGACTCTAGAAACTGCAAGATAGACTAAATTCGACCATTCAATCCGATCATCTATAATCCAGATATTTGTATCAGAAATAGTTAACCCCCGTGATGAGTGAATCGTTATAGCATATCCTAACGTCCACGGTGATTTATTCATATTCAGCGCATTCTCAACGACATTAATATCGACTAAAACAATATCATTCAAAACAAGATTTTGTACTCGGATATTTTCAGTGTCTCCACCAGGAATTTTAACATCAATATTCTGTTGTCGAGTATCTGCTGGGCGATAACACAAAGGTACAGGTAGATCTGAAAACTTTTCTTTATGTAACATAAATAATTTATTTTGTAGTTTATCACGAACTATTTTTCTACTTGCAACTATTAAATCAGCGGGATTCCATAAATTTAGAAAATCATTCATAGAAGTCTCTGGAATTACTCCGCGCATTATTTCACATTGTACTCTGTCTGGTTGTAGTCTAATTAACCTTTTAAATTCCTTCAGCGGTTCATCAATAGCTCTATGGTCATCATTTATTTCTTGATAATAATCTACGTTATTCTTCAGCCATTCATGTGGAGACTTTCCAATAAAAGTTGGTGGTTGACCATGATCACCGCACATTATTATAGCAGTATTTTTCGTCAATAGCCATTCAAGAAATGTTTTTAATATTTCTAACGACACCGTGCATATCTCGTCCCATATAATATATTTAGGTATATATTTCTCACCCATTCGCTCAGGAGTCCATATGTCTCCACACCATCTAAAGAAACTATGATAAGTACACGATTTTACTCCTCGTACTTTTATTTCTCTGGCGAGTTTATGTGTCGGTGTCAAAACAATTATATCCGAATTATTATTCATGAATAATTTAATCACACGAGTTGTTTTACCTGACCCTCCACACCCATTAAGATAAACAGTTTTATGTCTAGCCACAGGATCATATACAGATGGTGCTGATGACTTTGATATTTGAATATTATTTTTGTAATATATTTCCCTAATTTCAACGTCGGCAGATTCAGAATAACTAAGTATATTTTCTTGTTTTATTCTCCATGATCCCATTCACCATTACCAAGTAGCGGTTTTAACAAATCTGTATATTTTTTATTTATGTAGAACGAATCCGTGGCGACTCTGACAGCGTAACGAGAAAATCTATTTATCATAGACAGTAGATTTATAGAAACATATGCCAACATTGATGATCTTAAATGAGTAAATTGTGGTGAGTCACCATCAAGATAACTCACAATTGTACCTAGTTTGGTTCCGTCTGACAAATAAGCATTACTCCGATTTATAAATATGTTTTTTCTGTTGTATCAGCAATTATAAAATCGAGTTCAGCATCGTCCATAATTAATCTTGTACAATGTCTTTTATGATCATAGGCTCCTCCTTGAGTAAATTTACCAATTATCTTTCTACCAAGATCTTTTGCAAATTTTTCATCATGCTCGTCTCTGCATTTACGTATATTATTAGTAATTTTAATAATGTCATCTTTATTAAGATTAGGAAATTCTTTCCTGACATCATCAATATTAAATCTATTTGGTTCTGGTAACCAAATTTGTTTCTGTGGACTATATGATATAATGGCCTCGCTCACCTGTAAAGATATTAAAATTCCAACATCAAGCATATATCGCAATAGTACTATTGGAACCCAACATCGCTCTGAAAAATGTCTTCCAAACCAAGTATAAGTAATTGGATGGAGATTTTCTGCAAATTCGAATGATTCTACATGAGCAAATCCTGTTAAATCAAAATCTGGTAAATGTCCGTTTATTGCAACCCTGGTCATTTCGTGTGATGGATGTCCGAATCTCTTAAAGTATTTAGAATATTCTCCGTATCCAAGAAAACTTCCAGGATAACATGCTACCATATCGACGGATATAACGTCACTATAGTTGTATTTAGTATTCCATAATCCTCCGTGTCCATATTCTACGCAGCTTTTATGAATATCCTGAAGAAATTCCGATCGTGTTGGTTTCCATAAATTTTTCTCCTGAGCAAAATGAGCCGCTACGGATGGAACTGTAAAACAATTATTTAATAATTGTCTAACTTTGACATCGTCTGAAGTATATTCACGCCAAAGGCGCTGCGCAAGATTTTCCATTTCTACATTAAGAGATTCTATACGGTAAATATCACCATTAGGCCGTACAAACTGATCGTAATTATCATATTCCGAACTCTGAAATAACCAAACAGACACAAGGTCACTTTTACTGATATTTTTGATAAAATCAAATATATGACCATCATAAAATTTAACTTTTCTATCTCGTGGAAATACTGTTACTGCTGAGGTCCATGCGTGCGAATTATGATCAATAATATCTATTGGAGCTCCATTTTTTGTGTATTTTGGTTTATATAAAATCTCTCCCGTCAGCGTTTTTACTGTTATTGGGAATTTCAATTTCTTTTCTAGTTCAGCGACATCTTTGATAGACGCTCCGGTATCTTTAACTGATTCTGCCCAAGTATTTATTTTTTACGTCGTAAATCTGTTAAACCATTACCACGTATCGCGTTTGTAAAATGTTCTGTAACTCGTTCAGCTACACAGTTTATTCTTGACTCTGACAGTTTCATAGGCTTTAGATCCCCGACGTCGGGTTTATTATTAAGCGGATATATTGCATATACAACTGCAGTAACTGGGTAGCTCCGTTCATAATATATCTTATCAACACCGGTTAGTATTCCGGGTTTAGATTTATTATTTAAGAGAACAATATTATTTCCTGATTGTATGTGTACTGGATCGCGCTTATCACGAATAATCCAAATATCTTCTTCTGTATTTACAATAAATTTTATTAAAATAAAATATTTTTGATTATCAAGGTGATTAATAATTACTTTTCCCCGTTTGTCATTCATCATATTAGTAACATTTCCAACTCTGAATGTTGACCATACATGAGCAGCGCCATCGTCACGAAATTCATTTTTTGCTTCACGAATACGTTCGGTTATATCCTCATCCGTTAATGCCAGATCTTGCATCAAATTACTATAATTATATTCTGATAGTCTGTCAAGATCAAATCTAGCATGGGAAGGTTCAATTGCCGATAATTCCTCCATATAATTAAGACAAGTATTTAAATTAAAATTTTAGTATATATATATAATGATTGAAACAAAGAACAAATGTGTTTGGCTCAGAATTGGATATATTTCTCTTTGTAATAAACCGTGCGTGAACAAATACTGCGGATATCATGCACAGAGTATCAAAAATGGAAGTACAGGACCAATACCGTGTATTCAATGCGGTGTTGGAGTAAGAGGAAAAACTCCATTGTGTCTAAAATGTGGCGGAAAAAAATACAGGGAATTAAAACGATATTATGACAAAAAAAAAATACATCTCCAGGTAAATCTCCTATACAAACCGTAGAAGATTATCTGGTCAGATTTCAAAATAATGATTTAGACAAATAATATTATTATATAAAATGACTCAGACAAATCAGACTTATGATGAAATGATCGACAACGATATTATAAGAGAATTAAGAAAAAAAGCATTTCGTAATAAATACGAATTTGTTAAACATCCAGTATATACAAATTATGAAGCATCCCGAGATGGTGTAATCAGAAACTGTAGATTGAAAAAACCAGTCGGTAGTCTTAATAATTCTGGTTATCTTAAATTTAATACTGGAAATAAAAATTATTACTCACATAAATTCATATTCGAATGTTTTCATCGAGTAGTTGAAAATGGGCTTGTAGTTGATCACATTGACGGAAATCCCCATAATAATCGGTTATCTAACCTGCAAGTTATTACACCTAGTCAGAATGCTGCACGCGGAAATACTGGAAAATGTAAAAAGTTTGCAAGAAGATCTATTAAATCCATAAATACAGAAACAGAACAGGAAATAACTTTTCCATCAATTAATGCGGCTGCAAAATATTTTAGCATACATCCACAATCAGTAAAACATGTTGCAGATAATATTACTAGATCAGCATATTCAATAAAATACGATCAGCAGATAATATTTGAATATATCTAATTCTGTACTCTTAATAAATAAATTGTATATAGTTTTTGACTTTATATTTTACCTTCACCGTCGCTGCTCTCAGTGTCACTTTCACTTTTGACAGAATCAAATAACATAATTTTTCTTAATTGCATTACACGATTATCTACAATCTTCTTTTTCTCGTATTCACGAGATAGTTCGGATCTGATATTTTCGATCGAACGTGCAAGAGGCGCAAATAGCTTTACCTGCTTTTCATTTACCATCGCCAAGGATTCTAACATAGACTGATAAATTGATTTTACAAATTTATAATTGGATGGTAATGTGTATTTATTGTCAATTTTTCTTTGTTTTAATATTTCATAATCGCATAATATTTTTTCAGGATCGAGATTATCAGATAGATTTATTCTGTTATGTTTTAATTTTTTAATAGCATAAATAATATCATTTATATTTTCTTGGTTCATTATATAATAATTATTTATTTAAAATAAAAAATATCAGTCTCTGAATAATTATTTAAAAAATGTAGTCCCATAAACCCATCAGATAAAGAAATCTGTAACTATTTCATGAATCAGATTATTTTTTCCCTTATTATATTAGGAAATATTTAATCAGACGTTCTACGAGCGTATATATAAATTAATATTAAGAGATTCTTGTCTTAGATCCAAAATATTTCCTGCCTGGTCAGTGAGTTTGAAATTTATTCTTGTCAGAAATGGATTATGAACTCGCAAGTACACGGGGTTAATTGGTTCAGACACAATTAGCCAACCTGGCGGGTCTTTAGGGCTAAATGAATATAGTATATACCCCTGTTCCGCAGTGGCACTGCGGTGATTAGATTTTGAAAGATCTACTTGATAACTGTCATCAATTACATCACATACCAGATTGACTGCAATTGTTGTTGTTATATTGACAATACCAGGTGAGATATGGCGACCACCACCGTGTGGATCATTATTATATTTAAGAATAGTTGGTGTAGGTATTATTTTTTTCCATGAATCACATATTCTTTTAAATTGTTCATCAATAAGATCATTAACTGATTTCTTTAGCTCTTCAGAGTTAAATCCAGGAATTATAAATGTTGATAGTTGTTCTCGCGTAATTTTGAAATGTTTTAGAAATATTATTGTGAACAGAAGATTTAGTCTAACACCTCGAGGTGGACCGTCTTCATCAACTATATATAACTCTTTATACCGTCTATCTGCTGTTATGTTCACTAATTTTTTTTCTCTGTTAACAATAATATCATTCATGAAATCTAGGTCTGAAGCAACTTGATTCAAATGTTGTATTACTTCAATTATTTGATTTTTTAAGTCATCGTTGTAGGAAGTGCTAATGCTGGAAAATAAATTTCTTAGATAATTAAGTATACGTCCATGTTCAGACTTAATTGTACTAGCATATGAATTTATTTCATCAACATCAAGTACTATTATTTTACCTTTTTTACCATCAACTATTTTTGTAAAATGGGTTTCTGTTTTATCTATATAATGTATAACTCCATCACCAAAATATCGTCGCCATGGGTAAGCATTTTTTTCTGTTCGATATTCTGGAGGTTTTATAAATTTTTTAACATCTACGACAAAATCAGATCTCTGTGGTTCTGGTGGTGTTTGATAAACCGGTGGAACATCAGGCCATCCTAATACTGATCTAATCGAACTTTGATAAATATCTACGGAGTAATCAGGGGAATTTATTTCAATAACCGCAGATAGTGTTGGTTCGTAGACAGTAATTGCTATTTTTGATTCTTTTCCTGTAATAGATTTAATTCTGCGTTGGAACTCATCATTAATCTGTTCTATTTGATAACTGCCCGTTGGAATAGCAACTACTTGCCAATCAGGAGTTCCATCAGGCTTATTCTTATTAGCGAATACTAATGAATTATTTGGCTGTAGTCCACCAAATGGTTTTGATCTAATGTTGGGCCAGCTATAATAAACTCGCAATTGTGCTAATGCTATTTCTTTTGCAGGAATTGCGGTTGGAAAATTGACACTAAACTCAGGATTGGTCGAACTTAACGATATCATAGTAGTTTTTGACGGAGTTGTATTAGTAACGATCTGCTGAAGTAACTCCCTGTCTGTCATTATTATTATTGTTGTTATTTAATTCATTAAAATCATTTGCGATCACTTTAAAAGCATCATCATAAGTTTTCATCATCATCGCGAATTCAGTATCAGATATTTCACCATCACTGACACACGAAGAAATATATAAAGATAATTTAGAACATGCCTCTGCCACTGTGTGTAATTTAATCATATAATCGTGCAATTTAGCATTTGTACAAGTATGTATCTTTTTGGTTATAATACTGAGAACTCCAGCAATAGTCGTTGATGCTGAAACGATAATGGTTATAATAGTAGGTGCTGTCATCGTCAATGTTGATAATAATAATCCTGTTCCAGTAATAACAGCAGAAACCGAGTAAACAACTACATCGATGACAACTATACGTCTTTTGTATTTTTTTATTTTCGTGTTATAATAGTCGATAAAATTATTTAGTTTAGTGAGACGCTCACATACTTGATTGCATCTGTAACGTTGAACGTCAATGCGAGACTGAGGTTGATCCATTATTATTATATTAAATGATTAATTGCGGTGTTTCAGCCACAAATTCCATATGCCACCAATAAGGCACTGAGGTTATTGTTTGATCATATATTCTCAGTATAAATATTTCTTCAACTTTTTTTATTAACAATATAGATACAATTCCAGAGAGAGAATCAGTTGAATTACGCAATATATAGTTGTTAATTATAGCAAATCTTTCATCACTAAATACGGACAGCCTGTAAATACCAGTAACTTCTGCGGTATATTTGATAGTATTATTTTGTGATGTCCATGTTGATTGTCCTGATGCTACTGTGTATACGATATTTTTAATTTGTCCGTGTGGAATTTTAATCAGATTAGTTTTTTGAACAATATTAGGTATTCCACTGGCAATATCATTAAGTTTCGTGTTAATGTCGGCTAGTTTTATGTCAACGGTTAGTGGATCACCAAAAAAATCTTTAATGGGTTTGTTTATGTTTTTACGAAAATTTAATAACGTTTCTAAATTTTTATAAAAAGTAGCACTAAGTGTAGTCATTTCATCACCGATTGTTTTTAACGAAGTTGAAATAGGAATTTCCTTATCATCAACATACTTTTTCGTTGCAGCATCAAAATCATATTCCGGTGTTCTAAGATTATTAATGCCATTATTATTCATGTCGAGAAATGCACTCATTATACCGCCGTTGGTCAATACGTACTTAGATTCTTGATCGTCGACATATTTCTTTGTTGCGGCGTCTGCATCTGCGGTTGGATTTCCAATGTCGGTGATTTTATTCTGATTCATATTAATATCTCCTGTAAATACATCGCCGGATTTCTTAATATAATTACTGAGTGATGTACCAGAATCTTGTATTTTACCTTGATCGGTAAAAATAACTATATTATCAGTGACTGCAGTTGGAATTCTCACAAGAACATCTGATAGTTGTATATTACTCGTTTTTAATCGTCCTTGATTATCCTGAAAAACAACTACTTCATTTTGATCCACACCTGCGAGATTTAATAAATCATTAATTTCATTTCTGAGTTGATCAAGAGTTGCATACTTAGATAAATCAGCCTGCTGATTACCTTTACGGGAAGATCTTCCATAAATATCTACCATTATATTTACTAATGTCTGTTTAAATATGACGTCGTAGTATATTCATGTACAACTTTGTGGGGTGGTTTTGTTGATTTTGATATAGCATCAAGTACGTTAAGTACTTCTCGACCACATATTGGTGGATCAGTTAATGTTTGTGTTGGTAACGTTGAATACCATATTGGAATACTTTGATAGCCGCTAATATACTTTAAGAATTCTTTTGGTGGAGCTAGTCCATATGAATCAAAATAAATAATTCCACGTGGATCAATTGCATAAGCGACCCAATGCGTGCCTGGACCAGAATTTTCATCGAGATTAATAATACCGGTTTCAATATTATTTGGTTGTTTTGGTAATTGATCGCGCATAAAAACTCCTCTAAAATTTTTTATTTTTAATTTTTTAGCAGCATCTAGTAAATCAAAATTGGACATAGGAGATATCAGTAAACTGTCCCTGGTAATCTTAGGCCTTTTCCGTACCAGTGTGGGTCCCTGGTAATCTTAGACCTCTTCCCTTTTTTTTGATTCCCTGTCCAGTTGCTTTCTTTAATGCCATTCCAGCAGCAGTTCCAACAGCACCTAATGCAGCTGCTTTTGCAACAGCTGGAGCTGCAGCGGCTATTAATGCTGGTATAGCAGCAAGAAGTGGAAATATACCACCCGTCTTAATGATATCTTTAATGGCACCCGCAGAAAGATTAAGTTTTATACCTTTATTTGATTTTTTTGCTTCATTGAAATGCCCGAGCTGACGTTCTGTAAGAGATAATTTATTTGAGCCGCTCATCTGATCTTTCTTTAGCAATATTTTTAATCCACAGTTATTTTTTGATGCTGATTGTATCTTTTTAATCTGACCAGGAGTCAGACTAACACTAACATTATTATACGACATTATAATATTCATAAATAATCTAATTACATGTTTTCTACTGGAGCATCAACGACTCTCATTCGTCCACCAGCACCTTCAAGTAACATCGATTTATCGCTGAGTATGACAGCAATTGCTCTGTAATTGGCAATAGCTCCTATTGTCACACGAGCTCGAAAATGTATATCGACTACAGATTGTCTGGTTAAATCTAAATGTTCGAGCGAAAAATAATAAATTGGGTATAATGTTGTAAAATCTAATTGTGATATTTGTAAACCAGTATCAACATTTTGATCACGTCCCATGAACGTCATTAGACGATGATATACACGTGCTACATGATTTTGATCGAAATTCAGTAAAATATCCTCGGACGGTTCTTGATGTCCATTTATTCTTAAGGAAACTTCGGAAACACCAAGATTATCAAATATCATAATACTACGTGTTTGATCATCCACCCGTGCAGCATCTTGAAATGCAATAAATATATGTCGTGGCGCAGAAACACCTTGTTGTGATGCTATTTGCCACGTAAATAAACCATTAATATTACTCTGGATAGCATCTGTGGTCATTGTTAACCACGATAATGCTGATTTACCACCTTGATTCATAAAAGAGAGTAGACGATCTTCTTCAGTTATTGATGGAGTCATCACCGGCATCCACAATGAAAGTTTTGTAAGAATTACTTTGCCAGGATCACCAGCAAGTCTCCATAATGCATCGTTGTCGGTTGCTTTTCGTACAAGTACAACTGTATGCTTAGATCCGAAAATGACTTTTCTGACATTTCTACAAAATCCAAATATATGTGATAGTGGAATCACACATGAAAATGCTCTTCTTCCACCACGCAACATTGCTCGACGTGATCTAAATCCTAAGTTGAAATCTGGATCTACATTAATAATCATACTTTGTACATCCGCATTGGCGTTTCTAGCAAAATTTCTTGGTTGTCCTATTTCATATTGTCGATACTCTGGAGAATCAGTTGTATCCTTTGCAAACATCATTGATGGACCAGCTGATCTTGAATAATCATCACTATATCTTGCAAGACCAAGTATTGTTGTTGCAACGTCGACGTCCTTCTGAATAGATTCAATATTTTTTCCGTCAATCATGTACGTTGCACTGTCAAATAATGCCATAATACCATTATTAACAAAACCGACATTAACATCGTCTCCATATGCTACTGGTGCTGCAGGATTAGCAATATTTAAAATTTCACCTTCGACTTCAATAAATGCTTCAGCGGGTAAGAAATATCTACTTGTATCCTGAACCTGTAGTTCGATTCGTCCACGCTGATCTGGAATTCGTGCGTCGTAAGAATAATATTGATAATCACGCACAGACTCATCTTTAAGTACTGGTGCGTCCATGTCAAATGCGGGATCAGATATACGTTTGAACATCTTTATTATATTTATTATCGTCTAAAACGAAGATTACTTCGGGAAGTACTTCGGGAAGTGAGACCACTTCCTGCTATCAGACTAGCAGTTATATTTTTTTCTTTTTCTGATAAAGGCACATCAGCCAACTCTGCTAGTTTTTGATTAGCAACTTGATTTATTATTTTACTGACATTTGCAGGCATTACTTCTGTACTAGGTAATTTTACTGGTTGAGGTCGGACCACAGGTCTGCGTATTAATCGTGTTAATCTATCTTTAATCGCTGAAAATGCTTTACCAGCAACATTACCCATAGCACCAATACCTTTTTCACGAACAACATCAATAGCTTTCATTCCCAGTTGCTTTGCGATCGGTATTGCTTTTGGGGCTATCCTTCTAAATAGACCCTGAACAACATCACCTAGTCCATTTCCGTAGGTTGTTTTATATACTGGTAATCGAGAATTTATCACCCTGACCATAGTTGGTCCACGTTGAGTATTATGTACTATCATTTTATTATAGTAATTGTATTTAATTACATACTCAGTCGCTGTAGTAGTCATCGGCAATTTCATTAATAAGAGACTGATAAACATCAACGTCCATGATACCGCCTGTAAATAATCGTCTACAGATATCGGCCGCTTCATTAATTATTTCTGGGGAATTATTACCAGCTCGTTTTCCTCCAATGAGGATTTCTAATCGATCAACATCAGCAAGGATATTATTGGGACAAGTAATAAGGCCACTTCCTAAACCACTTCCAGTTGCTCCAGAAGAGGTGTCTTCTGACGGTGAAAAATATTCTTCTTCTTTCTCAGTTTCTTCTTTTGGTTTCCGTGATGTTTTTGGTTTCGGTGATACTGGATAATCACGGAGTGGTTGCTCAAATGGTTTTGATTTTTTTTCTAGTTGTTGTTGTTTTTGTTTTTCTCGTCTTTGTTGTATTAATTGTAGTTGTTGTTCTGGCGGTAATTGTATATACGAAATATATTCATCTACTACATAAATAAAATTCATATACTTCGGATCATCATTTCTGGCCTGATCAGTTTTATAGTATATACGAAATATCCATTTGTACCAGGTATCACGACTTACAGGTTTATTAGTATATTCAGGTTTTAAAAACTGTCCTCGATTATTATAGCTTTTCACAGCAATCTCAGCTAATCCTCCTACACCTTTAACCCCTGTAATATTAGCAATAGCATTTTCGGTAAATTTGTTATTTATATCAATTCTTTCTCTCGTTTGTTCTTCTTCTAGTTTTTTCTGGTTCTTGTGTACGATCTTTTATATCACCTATTTCACCACGAACTTGTTCAATACCTTCAAGTATTTCTTGCATTGGTTGAGCAGCAGCTATTTCAGCTGGAAGTTCTCGTAGAATCTTTTTTGTTTTCTTAGTTCGCTCTGCTATTTTTCCAGTTGCTTCAGCGGTTTTTTCTAGCGCAGGAAGAAGAGGTTTAGTTGTCTCTGTAATTGGTTTAAATAATTGTTTTGTATCCTCTTCAAATTCAACATAAGATTCCTGACGTTCTTGTAATTGTTGCTTGACAGCATCACGAACAGGTAAATATTTTCTAATTGCTTCTAGTCTTTCTCGTGCTAATCTAGCTGAGTGTGGTTCTCCAATATTCATTATTAAATAATATTTATAATAGATATTTAATTGAATTTGAAATCACTAAAAATACTTAATAAAGCGCGATAACTCTGCTCCTCCTCTGCTAGAGAATTATTTCCCCTTTCTATAGCAGCAGGAAGGGTGAATGACAAAAATTGAGTAACCCGGTAAGTAAACTAAACGCATTAAAGCAAAAGTCAAAAATAAAATAACAAAGGTGAGCTAACCCAAAAGATTTATTATTCGTTTTTCAAACTAAAAGGTAATAATATAGTTAGAAGGCTCGGTTTATCGTTTTGACCCTTATTTTTTGTTATTTATTTTTACTTAACGGTTCAGGCAAAAAGTTGTAGGGTTCACCCTGCCTGCTGCTAATGGCCATTAATTTTATTTTGATCCTCATAAATCCATATTCCTTAGAAGGTTATTTAATACATGCCCTGAGAAATACATTAAAATGTAAAAGTACATGCGCTTTTTTGGACGAGGTCAACCTACAGGTGAGATTCAGTACAAACCAGATTGAATGTTATGCTGTGACGTCACAATAAGAGCTGAGCGCACTGAAAAATATTAGTACCACCTGTAATATGACTGACCCGACGTCCTCATTTCCTGGTCTGCTTTATTACCTGGTCACCGTTGCAAGTCCATAGCGATCAATAATTTCCGTCTGGAAGTTTTTGATGACATTTAAACTGTAGTGCATTAAGCAAGCAGAATTGAATAGACTCTGGTTGAACTAAATTAGTATTTAAGTTTTTGAACAACAAGTAATCTTTAATTTTAGATTAGTAAATGTGCTTACATAATGATGATGATATCATTTTAGTCCATTCCTGGGGGGAGGGGGAGGTGGGCGTGTGGCCGAGTGGTCCAAGGCATTCGCCTTGACAGATCACCCACATTTCACCTATATCCGCGTGGGTTCGAGTCTCAGTTCAGCCAACGTGGGCACGTGAGAAAGTTTCCCACTAGCTTCTCGTGTGTCGTTGATTCTGCCCAGGTATTTCCTCCACCAAATATACTGACCACCATGTATAATTGCTGAAAAATGGCGTTAAACCCAACAAAACTAACCCAGACCACTCCTCCCGGTCTGCTGAAGGATCCATTAGAAACCTCCTAACCCTCAGACCCTTTCATCCATTGGCTTCACAAACCAATATAGTCTCATGAGCCCGCGTCACGAGTGACCCCCAAATCAGGGTTAAACTACCCTACGGAGTTCGACAACTCCCCGCAACAGCTAAAAAAATAACTAAGCGGTTTGTCACGGAATTGTATAAATCCCTTTATGTATTAAATATATGTACTCGGGTTTCGTTTTATGTGTACAACGATACCCGAGGGTGATTCATGTATATTCTACACTATTTCAAACCAGTGAATTCGGTTCATCCTATGCCGCACGTGCGAAGTGCTTTCGATGGGAAAAACCGAATACATCAATTGCACAGATGATGTAAGGCTGCATCGTCTGTGTATAAATGCCTCAACGTAAGAATAAAATCTTTACATTACGGAACGTCTTGTCAGTAAGCAGTCTACTTAGGAACTTGCACATCTTCAGTTGTAGAGCTGATCAGAGTGATTCATGGTGATCGTAGTCGACGTGGTACCAGCTGTTGAGCTAACCATAGAAGTTGACCATAGCAGCTGTAAAGATGAACCATAGTCGCCGTAGAGCTGAGTGAACAGTTTTGATGGTCGAGTAGCAGATGAACGGGCGTTGTTGACCGAATTGGTGGGCGCTGATTGCTTGATTGACCAAGGAATTGAATGGTGGTCGGTGATTACCTATAATGCTGATTGCTTGATTGATCACTGTGATTGGTAGTCAAGTGTGCTAGTGACGGAGTGTTTTGTTACTCCATGCTTGTAATCTTTTAGTCGTGGGCTAATTTTGGGGTTTGTTTATACCCAGTGATTTGGGAGTGTAAAGATATTTTGTATGATATCTATCCTTTTGTTTTCATCATTTTACTATTTGAATAAAGTACCTCATTTGTCACTATCTGAGTGAATACATTTTACTATACGAGTAAAATACATCATATTTACTTTTTTGAGTAAAAGGCATCATTCTTTTCGTCTTGTGAAATTACTGTGAATCGATCACCTTTGTCCTTGTACTGTGTAAGGTCATTTATTTGTATTTATATTTGTTGCATTATTAGGTTCGTGCGGATTATGTTAATTTGTCCAATATTTGGATCTTATACACGCACGTATTATTCATAATTCTTTTTTCATTCAAGCCATTCATCAATAAACATTGTACTTGTATCACCATCAAAAGTGTTATGTTGTGAATCCGAAATCCAACCCGGTTATCTTGTTACACGGTCTAAAGCGGGAAAAACGTTTAAGAGCGAATAGTGATATACATTTCTCATGCGTGCACATCAACTTACTTCGTTACGTGGGCGCCCGCAGCATAGGTCAAGGGGGGTCACGTGACCCCCCATCATACTGCATGTGTATATGTATATATATATATATATATATATATATATATATATATATATATATATATATATATATATATACTCCGACAAGTTTAATCATGCAAATGAAGCTGAAACTATGTCACAAGATTCTGTTCAAAACGCTTAGTAAATATTAGCTTTAGTTTCAGACTGCTTACTATACTAACTCTTCCGACCGTGACTGACTAACCCACCCCCACCCCCACTGCAAAAAATCCTGCGGGCGCCCTTGCTTCGTTACATGTTTAATTCTTCTTTTCAACGACCGCTCGAGAATATTAATATAACTGCCTACGACAAGAACACTTGATATACGAACAGTTTTCATCGTTTAATGCGTACAACATATGATTGATTTCAATTGCTAGGAAAATATACCCGAGGATTTTTCTCACAAAATGAATATGCTGGTGGTTTCTTGCCTTAAGTATGTTGAGCTAGAAAGTATATAGTATACACAAAGGAAGATAATCTGCGATGTTGACATTGACCATCCAAAACGTGAACTATGGAAAATTTTGATCTGATTTGGCAACTATTCCATGCCATCGACATGCTTTCCTTCTATGGGCAAGCCTCAACGCATCACACATAAAGGTGTACACCTGGCTTACGTGAGCATTAAATAAACGTCTTTACAAGTTAGCTACTAAAACTGGAGAGGTCAGTCATTAAATTTACCAGTTGTATTTCTCAAAAAGTCAGATACCGCGTTCTTTGCAAAACCGTTCAGTTTAACTTGGCCAGATTAGAGACTTTTGTGTCATATGTCATTAGTTCTCAAAAGAGCAATGATTCTGTAATATGTGTAAACAGAAAATATTCCTGATATCGATCCACCCGCAACATGAAAAATATCAAGGAAACGCAATGAAAAATAAAGAAAATATGCAGTTTACATTACGAGATGAATTATACCAGCAATTTTGTATATTGAACACATAACTCCTCATAAATCTCCTTTCACATTGTCGTGACTTCCACCTATTTTCAACGAACATTTGAACATGTAATTTCTCCAGTAGAATTTTCAGTCCAACCCTTTTCTAAAACTTTTTTTTAAAAATGTGTACATGACAACATGTTAGAAGAATATTGGTACATTAATATTTTATTTACGCTTATAAAATCATGGTTTCGTGGAAAATTTCTCTTAACTGATAGCATTTAACAGTCATCATGCATCTGTGTTGTAGATTCAAGATGGCCAGATTTTCCTTTAAATAATGCTATTTTCAAAAAGTTGCAAAAAATTAATTATATTCTGTACATGAATAGACTTATCATTTATTGTTTCAACGAGTTTATTAGCAGTTGCACCAGTTTAACCTAGGATGTAACACATGACAGCCACTTTCCTCAAACGGTTCAGATCATGAACTCGTTTTCCGTACATATCAATGTTAACGTTGGTGAAAACAAAATTATTTTGTGCAATGGATAATCCAGTACACTACGTACATTTGAAATTATCGCAAGCTGATATTTTGCAGACAATAGTTCGATCCCGAAGTATTTACTATGGTGTGTGTGTGTGTGTGTGTGTGTGTGTGTGAGAGAGAGAGAGAGAGAGAGAGAGAGAGAGAGAGAGAGAGAGAGAGAGAGAGAGACCAACTTTAAGACTACCACGTAATTGAGACAACCACATTATACCAACCGAAAATGTTAAGAGCCGATTTTTTGCTTATGTATGCCTATTTTCTCTACCCAGAAACTAAGACCACGTTTCCATTGCAGATTACAACCATTAATCCAGACCCGTTTGATATTTCCTATAGATTTCTTTTCAACCTAATACGACCAGTAATGTTGCTCTATTATTATATTTATAATTGCCATATCTTTTATAATACGGCGTGCTCACATGACAGAGAAGATTGGAAAGCGATAACCGACACCATTCAGCAGGTAACAATTGACAAGAAAGTATATAAAAGGAGTGTTCTAAACCACATTACCATGGTTGATATTATATGTTACAAACGGTGTGCTGGACCACATTATCATGGCATGATAATTCAGTCAAGTGGGGAGCGTTCTGAGCCACTTGAATGGGGCCCTCTTTACAGCTTAGGCCTTATAGATAATATTTGTAACAGCGTTACTTTGGTGAAATTTTTTCATTAATTAAAATGTACAGGATTTTGTCATAATAATAAACAGTGGCTCATGCTATGGCTGGAAGTGAGGAACGAGACAGGGCTGAATGAATTTCTGGGGTTAGACCTCCATTTTCTAGACCCCGCATGGCACTTTCTGAGCTACGAGGCAGACTAGAGCATTTCGAGACTGTAACGAAGATTGAAAAGTCAGTTTCAGCGCCTGCTACTATGAAGTCAATTGAAAGACCTGCCTGAGCGGCTGTGGCAATATTGTAAACCCCATTTCTTGCGCCAAGACTACTGCACTTTGTGGTAAGAACATTATGTGTAAAAACCGATGGAATATCGTGTCTTGGTACCAGAAAAGACAAAGACTTGAGGCTGACGCAGAGTCATTTTAAACTACATGAAGTCATCCCTGATACAGAGCTACAAGCAACGCGCGCGCTTACGTTTGAACTCCTTTTGACAGAACGTTTGGAAAAGAGAGTGGGTAAAGATATTACAACAGCAGCCTATTTTACGAACAGCCTATTATCATCCCGCGAGATGTAGAATTATGGCGTATGATGGTGATGGAATAAGTACTTGCAAATTTTCTTCAGCGTCCTGAGGAATCATGTTGGATGTTTGCATGCTGCGATGCGGCTGACGTCGACATTTCAAAGTACACTCCCTTTAGAGGCGAAGGACACATTCCAAACGATGCAATGCTTTCTATAAAGAAACGTGATGCTTTGAGCTGTTCTGTCTTCCTGTTTCTTATCATGAAGATGACCATGCTGATTATCTCAGCAAATACATGCTTCACCTGGCTGAGACTGACTTTACAGGCGTATATATTCTGTGAAGGTGTGTGAAATGGGAATATTTGAGCGAGTCAAAAAATATTGTACTTTATGTGTTTGGTTGGGTAATAATGTCTTGAACCGCTACGTGTGTCGTTCTTTAACACATGCTAAAAATCACATTAGGTGCGGACGCTTCAAAGGATTTTTTAAATTGATAAATATTTATAATAGGATTAAATGATCACTTTTGGATAATGTGAATATTAACATAATTTCCTTTATGTTTTATTTAGTTTGTGAGTAATTAGACAAAAGGGTACACTTCTATAATTTTCCAACCACGATCGTTTACTCCAACCATTTCCAATTTTCACCCTTTGTTGTCATCAAATCAGCGAATTCCATCAACACATGTAAGTAGCTCACAGTTTTCTTTTATTAACCTCTTCACACTGCGATAGAATACTTAGCCCCATCTAACGCGGCTCGTCCATCCACATCGTTTATCATCGATATCGAATGAAGTGTATTAACTACCCTTTGCACGCGACGATTATATAGCCCATACAGAATCAGAACATAACAGTTAATGATTTTTTTTTAATTAAGTAAATACACTTTAAGTGCAAGCTTTCATTGTGTTGCTTTGTTCGATTCATCCCCCTCTCCAACAATACAAAAAACAACGGTCGCACGCATTTTAAGTGAGATCCTTTGCTCTTACGTCATACAGCGCTACATGATAAACGCTCCTACCTACAAGATACCAGAACTTTTATTAATCGTTATTGGTCTGGGTAAAATATATAAAACACTTGGCTCTGTATGAGCTATTTTACCGTCATAACAAAGTATATTATAACTCAACAGAGTGTATATATTTACAACGAAGCAATACGCACCCAAACATTAGCAGCAGATTTATAAACAATACAACATAATATACCAATATATGTAATACATGACAAAATGACATAATCCATCACAAAAATGACACATATAACACATCACAAAAATTTTATACGTAACACATCACAAAAAGATTTATGCCATCAAGATATATTTCACATCACAGAACGAAGCGATAAGAAATATGACATCAGGAAAAAAATTAGCGGTTGATGACCCGAAGAGTCTAGAGAGAACGAGAGAGAGAGAGAGAGAGAGAGAGAGAGAGAGAGAGAGAGAGAGAGAGAGAGAGAGAGAGAGAGAGAGAGAGAGAGAGAGAGAGAGAGAGAGAGAGAGAATAAATAAGGCAACGCCGACCTATCACCAACAATGATTTGGCAAAGACCGGACGCAACCAGGTGATGCTGACATGCTTGTAATTTGAGTTTGATCAGTTCTATTGTCATAACAGAACAGCTAATTGAATTTCGCATAAATTTTGTAACTCTGTTTCTAGCCATTGCTGTTTCACGTGCTGCCAATATATCTGCTGCAAGTAGCAAAAACGCAGCAGCAGGATTCATTGTTTTCTCAATCGATTAAAGTATTGGAATAACATGCTCCGCAGCCTCATTTATGGTCGTCTTTTCCGAGTACCTGAGAGAGAGAGAGAGAGAGAGAGAGAGAGAGAGAGAGAGAGAGAGAGAGAGAGAGAGAGAGAGAGAGAGAGAGAGAGAGAGAAGTGTAGGTATGCTATATGGTTAAAATCTGCAGATTACGTCCTCGTAAATATTTTTACTGGGAGCCTAAAATATTAGCATAGACGTCGCTTGCCAATTCTCACTTTATGGTCTACTGGGAAATAAAGCAGGAATGACACTATGTACGTAGAAAATTAGTCTCGTGCTAATGCACGGGATGTTTCACAGAAAGAGTGCATCATGTGGTCGCTACTCTCCATATGCACGTCTGTCCCTTTCCCCTTTTAACCACAGGCATACTTTAGAAATTTGGGTGCAGGTCTAGAAAAACAAATACCAGATATTATTATCCATGTACCTGTTATTCAAAACGGTTACAATCATGCTTCAGAAACTATACCTCCAGTACTCAGCATCTTTGCAGTACTTTACGCAGACGCCCTGGTGCTAACTGTCGTATGCACAACGTCATACTGCTGTTTCTTGAGGAGCCTACTTGGCAAGACGTAAAATCAGAAAAGAAAATTTTTCAGATTAAAAAAATCCATAAAAAATTCATTTGTGCTTTTCACACCAGACTCATATAAATGGTGCCTGCAGAGGGAAACATGTAATTGTCCTTAGCATCTCCTGGTGACACTTTGTACAGAATGCCCCCCCCCCCTTCCATCTAGTGGACTATCATGCCATGTAAAAGGGGTCCTGTAGAGCCCTAGTGGCACAAAATATTTACGCTTGGGTGGACTGTCATGCCTTGTATCTCTGCTGTTTATGCTCTTGTTGTTACTTGTGGCTTATAACATGCTGTAACATCGAGTTATAGAATCTCAATCGTATCTAATTAATATGGAGATATGTATAAGGTCAAGAAAACAGACAATAAAGGAATTTCACGCAGATTAATGCGGCTCTGTCGAGTGACTTACATTTTAAAAACTTGGGTATATAACGTGTAGACACCAATCTGACCTTCAAAGTTGGGAACAAGTAAGTTTAAAGGTAAAAATAAACATGATCAAAGTGCTGACAAAAAATTAGCGGCAGCTCGCCGAAGATTTTGTAATCGGACAAGCTCACGTTCAGTCAGTATTTATGACAAAGGAGAGATCTTTAAAGGGCAACAGGAGAACAAGTATAACGGCTGGGTAAAAGAGAGACACCCCCATCCGCCACCTCAACAAACAATATACTTTGCGTTAGATTTCCAATGAAACAGTTAAATGTCTTGATGTGCCAATCAGGGTCAATGCTGAATGAAAAAGGATTTAATTTATTCATCTGAACTCGATGTTCCTTAATCTACGTTGAAAGCTTCTTATGGCTGGGTTGAAAGGTTTCGTGAATAACAATTCACTATCTATCTACCTATCTATCTATCTATCTATCTATCTATCTATCTATCTATCTATCTATCTATCTATCTATCTATCTATCTGGTGCATTTGTGTGACGTTTTTGAATGCGCAGTATTGATAATGTACTGAACGACAAAGAACCCAGCTATTAGCATTATGAAAAAGGAAGAACCAATTGATTTTTTTTTACACTTCTCAGTGCATTTACAGTATTTAATCCCGTTAGCAACACCGAATATCTATAATTAATATTGTTTCGCAACGTTAAGACCTATGTGTAGTAGTGTGCTTAAATGCAGGAAAGAATACGTCAGCTTCAGAATAATTAACATACAAGTAAGCAACTCCGCATGTATGCGCGCAAAACTTTCTGGTCGCTGTAATAAACATAAACACGGTACCATGGGGTAACTTTTAATTACTATGAGAATTTACACACACACACACACATAAGAGCACTGAAAATTTTGATGCTAGTATAGTTTTAATAAGTAATGAGCAATAAACGCAAATGTAGAGAACTGACACAATTAAACTCCATGCATCAAGATAAATTTATAAGCATATTGGGAGCACAGTTTAGTTAGGGAGCAGTTAAAATAACAGAGGAGAAAGAGTTACTGTTGAACGAACGAAATCTTAAAGCACAGAAAATATTAGTATGTCATATAAACAATTAGTGAATATCAATATATATATATATATATATATATATATATATATATATATATATATATATATATATATATATATATATATATATATATATATATATATATATATATATATATATATATATCCGATAAAGTGACTTTTCAGAATCAAACAAAATTAAAATAAAATACGAAAAGGTGAATTCTACAAACAGTGCGTATTAAATGTTACGCTTGTAGGTCAAGACAAATATATTTATTGGACAATGCACAACTTTTTAAAATATACCAACAAGCATTCGATAAACACAAATATAGCAATTAAAGAAATTCAAGTATAGGACCCAAACATTAGGTAAATTCATTTAATTGCATGGAAAAGTATTATAAAAAATTGTGGATTGACGGTGTAGACTGACCCATAACGAAACGTATACGTCATTTCAATCTCTACCTTCGTAATGACGTAGATTTCTCCATATAATTTTGCTCACTATTTTAAAATTTACACACAATGTTCAGTAAGATTTGTTTTATCCTCTAAAATTAATGATACGATCAAATTATGTACTGTTATCTTCCTAAATGGAAGATATATAATAATATAGGGATTTTGTGTAAGTATCTCGGATGGATATATTTATTACTACTTTTGTACAGTTGAGACGAAATGAAACATTATTTAAAAATATTCAAAGTTCCCTCAAATACACGTATGAATCAACTAATTTATGCTCCCAAAAATAAATTATGATATGAAAAATATGTTTCTTGGTATAGATCTCAAAATCTACTTTTAGGAAATACATTACGTTTTGAAAACATGTCTTTTTAATCTCCAGCTGTTTTAACTTGTAGGCACTCAAGTATGCTTCAGTCTTAGTAAATAAATCCAGCAGGTAAATTTCCTTCGAAATGTATCAGTGACAGTGCTATCTTGCTAAGTTTATGAAGCAGGACAAATAGTTTTTCATGTTTATTTTTTCCCCCATTTTCTCCTTACTTTTTCGATTTTAATCCCATTAAAGTATCAAATGCAATCATGCAAACTAATTAGTGGTATATAATCTCTGCAAGATTTTGAAAAAAAAAATTGTTTTTAATCAGATGGCGGATATTGAATTTGTCGGTGTATGTACTACATCACGTTTTATTTCAGTTCTGCCATTAAGATATTCCAACGTTCCGAACCAGACTTTTATGAATATGTATTGGCATGATAGTCTAGATTCATACGCGGAGCATGATGACAAAATGGCTATAGTTATGCATTGTGCAAAATTATCGTTACTACTTATTTTAACACTGATAATAATTGACATATAGCATTGCAAAATGTTTCCTACAGTTCTATTATTATATGGCATAGTGCAGTTTAATATAAGTTTCTGTACTAGCATACGGGCGTAGGCTATATTAAATATCTGCCTTTCATTTTAATGCATGTTTTCATTGTGAGTGGCTTCACATTTTTTTTATTTTCCTTTTTATGTAATCTCTTAGTGTCATAATTTACAATTACACATATATCTTAGTAATTAACATCCTCATCAAGGTTTCCACGAGGCCACTGAATGTTTGCGATGTCTTCCGGGTTGAGTCCAGTGTATTGTCGTGACATAGCCGTATTCTGATACTTTTCATTCTCGTTTGTGTCTTCATCTTCTACGCTATACTGGTTTATGTTGTTATCATGTCCACGCCTTGGCTTATCATCTTTTTCATCGACAGTGGTCTTTTGGTCATACTCTTTACTTCTTCGGATAACCTTCATGTTCTTATTTTCAGAGGACTCGTTGAAACCTGGAGATCTTTGGGTCATTCCTCCATCGTTCTCTTCAGCCAACAGCTCTTCGTAATTTCCGGTTATTTGGCTCGGGTCACCCTTGCTTCTGCACAAGTCCTCGCCATTCATATGCCGATCATTTTGTGTGCCTTTTGCGTTGTAGTAGTTGTTTAATTTCTCTAGTTCTTTAGGAGGTCCTTCCATTCCACACATGATAAACGTATCAGTGTTTCGTCGCTCGCTTGATAGAGTCGAGAAACTTTCAACCTGTAATGAAAGAAACCACCAACTCTCTTGATTTATTAGATTATTTTTGCCTTCGATATTAGCCCTAGAATATTTAAATTTCATCAAATAATCTTTTCTATAAATCAATCAAACTATTTTAATGGGTTAGTACAGATTCGTGAATGTGCTGTATCGGAGGGAAAAAAAACCCAATTTCCTTTCAAAACCCAGTGAAAACGCATCACTCGGTTAATCCATTCAAAATTGCAGCCCAAGTACAATTTACGTGATGAAGTTTTGTGTATTCGAAAAGTAAAATACCACGATGTGTAATTTCGCTTTCTATGAGATAAACAACCTGACAATGCATGCAGACCGCTCCGGTGGTCTAAGTGGTTAGAGCATCCACCTCGGATGCGGGAGATCGCGGGTTCGAACCTCGGCCGAGTCATACCAAAGACTTATAAAAATGGTACTTGCAGCTGCCTCATTTGGCGCTAAGCATTAAGAGGTTAGTGTTAGGACTGGTTGGCCTGGTGTCAGGATAATGTGACTGGGTGGGACATGATGCTACATGTCTGTGGCATGATGCCCCAGTGCTAGACATCACTATAAGTGCCACACTGCAGACATCGTAGCGAAATGACTGAAAAAATTGTCAAAGCAATATTAAAAATCCAAATCACACACACACACACACACACACACACACACACACACACACACACACACACTGCATGCACAATAATGACATTTAGTTGATGCTGGTGTGTTTCTGAGATCGCATTAATAGTGCAGGTATACACAGAACACTTGCTTGATAACAATTCTAATTAGAATGATAATGTGTGAGATTGTTATTTCTGAGGTTGAAGGTAGAAGATAATGGCTACAGTCGAGGGTTCGTGCATTTCAACAAATGAATAGATCTTTTTTTTTAAATAATGATATATATCAGTCCCCTATGGAAATCTGATGGGCACCAATAAGAGGTCAGGTTCTGTTGACCTTGTTGTTGACCAGTCACAGCTTTCAAAATTCTGAAAATGATACATGTTATTTGGAACATAACGTTATTAAAGTTGACTCTTCCTAACATAGAATGCAACGTTTAATCTGATAGGCTACAAAGTAAGAAGACTGGGAATTCCCAAAAGGTTATAATCACAACCACCATAATCATCATCATTACATTTTTTTTTTATTTGTCAACATTAGGAGTAATTTAATTGCAACCTTAACTTTAAATTGAACGAAATATTGTTTAAAACTACTTAGTGTCACACACACGAACACGCGCACACACACACACGCACTCCTGCAGTAATAGGACCCTGGAACGAATAAAGAGGTATGAAATAATAGTTCGCAAAACCCCACAAATTATACATTTGAAAATGATGTATTTTTATCCATGTTCTCATAAACAGAATGGAGATGGGATACCTGTTTTGCATGTTCCATGGCTCGTTACGTCAATGCAGTAATATTTTTACCCATGTCCTTCCTTTAGTAAATGTATTCGTCCGAGTGTTCCAAAAATTTGCAAATTGGTGCATGTGAAAGGATTACAAATTGTTTTAGTCTGATTCCTAATGTATGTTTATCAAAAACCTTACCAATAATTTAGAAGAAGTATTCACTACGTGAAACAAATATTTTAAAAACTATCTGAAAATCCAGGTTGTTAATATGTATATTATATAGGCAGCAAAACCATGTTCTCCATAAAGTTGGTTGAAGACGAAGGGCAAGGACAGTTAATTAATTTTTATGGAACTGATTTGATTTGTTTTTTTAAACTTCTCAGCGGAATGAAATCTTCAGTCATTTTTCTTTTACTCACAGGGGTTCATTAGTGAATAAGATTTAACAAGATATATGCGAACGATAAATTCACGTACATTATCAGCTTTCAGCACAGCGAAGGGATTTAACGGCTACTGAACTAATGTGACAACCGTGTTATTAAAGGAATTCGTCATTTATTGACATAATTTTGATCATCTGAAACTCACCCTTAGACTTCAATTAAAATTAATGTTCTTAGCATTCATATGATTGTAAACAATATTTATAGCTTTAGAAACTATTTTTGCTTTGTGTTAGAAAAGTGCAAAATATAATCCATCAAAAAGACATTAATTTACTACGAACAGTACTAAGTACTAAAAGTAATGCAAAAATTACCTTCTTATATGGCGGTTTAGACGAGTACAGCCCTCTGGTCGGCGGCTTTAACTTGAGAACACTACCAGCAGCTTTGAGAATGTCTTCGAAACTCTCCCCTGTAGTTGGATTTATTATTAACCTCTCCTTTATCTTCCGGTCTATGTTATTAATAACGTAGATGACCTGCGGAGCAAGTGACTCGCCCCCTTGAAGACCATTCTGGCTCCGTCTCGGTGATAACTCAGTGAAGCGCTTCTTCGGCAAAGGTTTTTCTCGTTGACTTCCTTTGCTTTCTTGGTAGTCACTCTGACTGGAGTACTTATCCGACACTGAACCATACCTCCACTCGTACTCCACGTTTCCATATGGTATATACGTGACCAACCTGGATCTTCTGGACACAACTATAGTATTATTTTCAGGAGCTTCTGCGATTTCCTTTGTGTCCTCCACTAGTTTACCACTCGGCCAGAGAAATATGTAGTGGAAAGCAGGAGGGTGCTTGTGACGCTCATTGAGATCGTCAAGCAGACGTTCACGTGTACCATACAGCTTCAGAGTAAACGGAATTCTTATGGGCTTCTTGAAAGGTTCGCCATTTATGTAGCAATCAACAAACTTTGCTTGGTGATTTCCTTGCTTCTGTTGGAGAGACTCGCCATATCTTCTAGTTTGCTTAGAATTGTCTGTCGTGGAATCTGGCTCGGGGTTTGTGTCTTCGGAACATTCACTGTAATTAGCATCATCAGGTACACTCCTGTTACCCACCTGTAAGAAGATTAAAAGGCTTAGAGTACAGTACGTATGTATGTATGTATGTATGTATGTATGTATGTATTTAGCTGTCTGTAGGAATGGAACGAGGGATAAAAGGATGCTCACATGGGCACATGTATATGGAAGGTATCTTCGCGTTGAGTAGACAAAGAGTATTTTTGTGTTCTTTGTTTTAAAGGCAATTTTAACACATTATTGGCTATATCATGCCGAGGAAATGAGAGCTAGGAGCCATTTGCAAGGACACACCGAGGCAACTGACTGGTTAAACTATAAGGTGAAAAGGCGTTCTCTTTGTGTGTTTATGTAAAGAATACAAATCGTATCGCGAAAACCCATCCTTTCAAATGTACTGCATCCAACAAGGACTCGCGTGTGTCAGGAATTGTACATGATAAATAAAAACTTAAAAATTCACAATAAAATGTGCAAAACTAGGTTTTCAGCTAGAACCAAGCGCATTCGACTCTCACGGAGTCTTTGTCGAAAAGACAAACAATAAACGCAAAAGAACGTGCCGATTTAAAAAATTCACATGGTTGTATGTTTATTGAAAGTGTTGTTTGAACATTTTAGATGTTGCGCCTTCTTCGGTTGAACTTTAATGATAAAATTTGATTTAGGCACTATTTTTTGTCAATTGCCTTCCGACATTTCATATACTATACGTAGATATAATCTTACATGGTTTTTATCCCATTTGCAGTGTGGCGAGAAATGACCACTCTGTGGTCGAGATAGTTGAGTGCAGGGCTGGATTAAGGCATTTGGGGGCCCTGGGCACAGCCAACATAGGGGCCCATGGCTATCCTGCCTTGTCCATAGATACAGTTACAGTACTATTAACAACACTGTCTGTGAAATCAGACGATAATATACGGGGCCCCTTGAGCCTCGGGGGCCCTGGGCAAGTTGCCCACTTTGCTCTATGGATAATCCGACCCTGGTTGAGTGCCATTTGTATACAGGGTAAAATAGCGTCAATACGCTAGATGACCTGGGAAAATTAAGTATGTCATAAACGTCAATACTATCTGTGGAAAGCGAAAGTTAATAAATATTGTATGACAATTACGGATACAAGTGTAGATTTATTTTAAAAATTGACAAAACAGTATTAAAAAACAAACAACAAAATCAAAACTCCAAACCCTTCAGTTCCAAGGATTAGAAGTTAGTTTACAGCCTAGTGACACGCACATGCGCAAAGTGATCCGCTGTTTGACAATTGCCTCAACATTGATTGTAGATCAGGTTCAGAAACTGACAAAAATTTAATTTTGCGATGACTAGAGTATTGGTTTTGCTCAAAAAAATTAGAACGAAATTATAACTAGTTAAGAGTACAATATATTGTACCGTACTAGGCGAGACAAAAGGGTAAAACATTGTGGGACTTACAATCAATTGGAAATGCTGAAATTCAATGCTCATTTTAGGAGACTATATCCTCTTCATTCTTTCAATGTGAGTCTATTAGTACAGAGCTTTTACGATAAAGCAGTACGATGGTGTAGAGTACGTACTTAGTATACATATAGTAGTAACTTTGCGTTTGCTCTGACCTAGTATGTTTAATGCTGCGGGTACTGCACACGCCTAAGAAATTAACAGCGTCCTCACTGTGTAACTTGGTCGACAGTTATTATGTCAAAGAAGGGAAGCAGGTGACACTTTCTGGATTATCGTTTCTCTGCGTATATTCCTTTAAGCGCATGTACTCCTTAAAAGCGCATGTGAAGTAGACGTTTTTTTTTCTTTCTCTTTTTCAAAACAAATTTTCTGCCTGTAAATAAGAAGATGTCACTAAGTTGCATAGCAGAAGTTTGTTTAAATAAATTAGTGGTATTGAGATATGATTTGATAAGGTTGACATTAAAAGTTTTAGAATCCCTTGATAGTAATTAAAAATCAGAGTGTAATCAGCATTACATAGACACCTCTACGAAACTTTTAGTTGTCTCCAGTACCTTGCAGAAAACAAGTTCAGACTAATGTGATCTTGACCAAGAAATATCACCCAACCCCAATCCCCCTTTCTAATTAAATCTTCTCTTTTGCAACGTCTTTGATTTACATCTGAAGTTTTAAAACTTCATTAAATTTAAAATTTAAGAATTTTAATTATTACTATATAACCACTATTGTGCAGATAGGGTCGTCGCGAAGCTACGCCTTCTGAGCCCCTCACCCTCGGAAAAGAATAACTCAAACTCCGCGAAATGGCTACGCCAGCCACCCCACCCCCAGGATTGGCTGCCCCGGGCAATTGAGGGTATGGCCCTTCTCTTACGACGGCCCTATGTGTTGACACACTTACCTACATATTGTGACGGAATAAAATTCAATCAAACCAACCAACCAACCAACTAATCTACCTAGCTACTGTGACAGGGGATAAAAGACACGACACAAGTAAAAGGAACACGTTTTTCTCTGATATCAAAGTAGAAGTACTGTAATGAATTGATAAAACTAGAGAACAAAGGTGTTTTGAGTTTTGTTTCTGAAATAATTGTTCTTAGACTCTACCTAAGAAGCTGTCGTCATGTTCTACTCTTAGAAGCCAGATTTTATTAGGTGAAAATCACAGACTTGAAGTAACCTTGGAGTTACAGCCAGTAATACGATCATAATTAATTCATCAATAACTACCTTGATTAGCTAATTACGTTGATTGGCCACTACAGATGAGTCCTCATATGAAAAGCACGAGCATTCTGTCCTCTCATCTGATTCCTACACTCAGTTCACACGTACAATACAAAGATAACCTGTTGAGGGTAAGCTATCACAATATACAATGTGTAGCCCATTAATATGGAGAGTTTACCGCTGAAAAACATTTATTCCTACTTCGAACTACACTGATCAGAAAGGGTCTTCTGAGTAGGGTAGGATGTATATACAATTGGAAGAATCTATGTGGCCTGATGTTGTCAGAATGTAGTGCTAAACGAGATGCATCCAGTTATCAAGTTTCATCACCGGAACAAAGAGACTGTATAATATATAAAGATGCATCCACGTACCACGTATAATGATTGTAGATTGCACATCATGCATATTGCATGCCAAAACTCAAGTGGTCGTGAGCTAAACGCATGAAAAGTGCTCGAGAAAAGACCGTCCAAAAATAACTTGTTCCAAGTCAGTGAAGCGTAAGATTAGGGCTGTAATTACGTACTATGGTCAAAGGAGAAATATTCATTGAAATGCATACATCACCAAGTGTCATTATTCTATGTATTTGGCCTGCCAAAAAGCAACAAAATATGTGACTATGTGATAAATACAGAAACTACACCTAAGCTAGTAAAATATGAAATGTAAGTCACAGCGACCCTTTTTGTATGGATCTGGTGCTTAAAAAGATGTAGACAATCATCTAGTTAAGGACAATTGGTAACGCACAATTCAGTACAGGTAGGTGGGGTGGTAATCTGATTGTGAAGAAAAGGCTACAAATTATAATAATAGTGAATTGTCATTTCTTTCAGTTAAGGATCATGCACCATTTAGCAGTAAGTGTGTGAAAGAATAAGTTATAATAAAAGAATTTCATGCCTTTTTGTTCACATACTTTGATGCAGTGTACATCAATATGGAGTATGTATGCAGTGCAAATTAAATGTTACTGACACTTATGAATAATCCATTTAGTGGCAAGGAGAAGTGGATTTTGAATAAAACTGAGAATTGAACATGAGCTTCTAGTCAGTCCTGAACAACCGTGACAGTGGTTCCTAAAAAAAAGGACGAAGGCCTGTTTAGGTCATAAGCAGCATTTTATGATAAATAATACTAATGCCAGAATGCTAGTCCCAGACATTATGATGTGCCCCAAAATGAAGTCTGGAATTTTCATATTCTCTGCCCATGTGTCTTTTGTACATGCTGAACAATCTATTGTACCACAGTTGGTAATTCAGTTTTTTAAACTTTATTAATTATTTCATCTTGAGTTTTAATCTCTAACCCCTTTCTTGGGTTGAAGGCAAAATGTACGAAATCTAAGACTTTGGTCTAATATTTCCTCTTAGCACCCATGTCTTTGTGAATAACTACACTGTACAACGATACAATTAATTTATCCAGTGTTCAAATGTCAGACATAAAACAATATGAAAACTCCTTATCACAAATAGAGGAAAATGTAACTAAATCACAGCTAACATGTGCGTAACGAACTGCACAAATAAATGTCAACTCTTTCCCAGTACGTGACCTATCTGACACACCGTAGAATGCAATGTAGAAAAGTACATGGATATATACATTAAAACATGTCATATTCACCGTAATCAAGCATGTTACACTATACTTCGTTTAACAGTCACCATTAGTGACATTTGTGATATGCACCAGAAATGTACGAAATGCAATCTTGTGAAGTACACAACTGCTCATTTATCATACCTGATCAGTTTCTAATTTTGTTAAAATTCGTCTTTTTCTTAATTTGATTCACACTCATGTTTTGCGGGAGGTGCCTTCTCACAAATTACCGGAAATGCATACCACAGCTAGAATAGTTATATATTTGCAATTAAATTCAATATACGTCCCTTTAAAGCATACATATATTGTTTATAATAAGTAGCTAATAGCATGTACTTTTCATAATAAGTGGACGGGTGTTAAGAACGAGAGACTGACGATACCCGAAGATATAAATTTTGGCGGATTAATACTTAGGGAAGTTCATACGGTGAAAGTTTAAATGAAAAGAACTAAATGTAAACAAGCATATAAATCATTTTATCGTATGTATTTCAGGAAAGTTTCGGAATTCTTTTTGTTATTATCGGTACCAAGCAGAACTGTACTTCCAATATGGAAAGTTTGATAGTCGTTGGGTTACAGGCATGTGTGTAATATGACTGTCAGTCAAGGAAACGGGTTGACTGGCCGTGGACCAATGTGGCACACCCTGTTACATGTTTACCACGTCCATTGTTTGCAATTCCCAATGTATGCCAAAAATGTAACGCTCCTTGCATCTTGATTAGTCCTCATGCGACAAGATAATTAAAATGCAATGGCTCACTACTATCCCAAAGCCATGATCTATTTGCTCGTAAAACACAATATTAAATTGCCTATCTTAGTTCATAAAATAATTTTCCGTTAATCAATTTGCTCCTGAACATTTAAAGGACAGTTTTTAAGTTTATAATATATAACTTTAATCTCATTACGTACTATACGTGATATTTGACTACACCACACCCACCCACCCGTTAGGCCAATTCGTACTACCAATATCCCTTAAATGATTACACAGTTGAAAAGAAAGTAAGTGATTTAAATTATATCATCAATATTTCTGTGAGGCGAAAACAAAAACAAATTTGCCGTATAAATATGTTAAAGGGGTATGTTGATAGATTCATTTCCATTGTCAAGAATCGATGACTGCATTGATAAAATTGGAAATGCAAAGTATGTCTTCAAGTCTGACCTTTTGAAAGGATTCTGGCAAATTCCACTGACGGAAAGGGCAAAAGAGATTTCGGCATTCGTGACTCCAGATGGACTTTATCAATATAAAGTGATGCCGTTTGGGATAAAAGGTTCACCTTGTACTTTTCACGTTATTACATCTGGTCAAGATAATCGTGATGCCTGCATCAGTTGTGTCATCAGCTACAATGACACCTGGAAAATCACTTGAAGACGATTTGGAAATCTTTTGATAGACTCATTGATGCAAATTTGACAATTAATTTATCCAAAAGTGAGTTTTGCCATGCTTGTGTTACATTTCTATGACATATCGTGGAGCATGGACAATTTAAACATATAGATGCTATGGTCAGGGCTATATCTGAATTCCCTGTGCCTATCAGTAAAAAGCAACTAATGCGATATTTGTTTATGGCTGGATATTACCGGAAATTTTGCTTCAATTTGTTCCATAACTGCTGCCCCCTTGACCAATTTGTTGAGTAAGAAAACCAAGTTTTATTAGTCTGAAAGATGTCAGGAGGCTTTCCATAAGTTAAAAGCCATATTTAAGAGTGCACCAGTACTTTCAGCTTTAATTTCAATCGATCATTTAAAATGTCTGTTGATGCAAGTGACGTTTTTGGGGTTGGTGCAGTATTGATTGAAGAAGATAAAAATAATGGTACTGTGTTTCTAAAAACAATTAAATTATTACCAGATAAATTATTTCACAATCGAGAAGGAATGTGTGGCTTTTATACTGGCTTTGCAACACTTTGAAGTGTATATTAATTCAGCTCCTTCTCCGAATATTGTATTTAGTGATCATAACCCACTTTACTTTCATTGGCAAGATCAAAATAAAATCAGAGATTATGAAGGTGGAGTTTGTTGTTGCAGGAATACAAGATTGACACCAGACACATCAAAAGAAAAGATAATCTAATTGCAGATGAACTTTCACGTGTATTGAAGTATTATATTGCTTCATGTAAATTTTGTGATACATAAGAGTTTATCGTATATAATTTTAATCAAATCTATATTTGACTAATAGTTAAGAGAAAGGTTTATTGTATAAATCTTTCTTTATGAAGGGAGATATATGTATATTTAATTTGTATTGTTTGTTAGCTTATTTATTCATTAATGCCATGGGTTATATATAATTGTATTTTGTAGCTGACCTTGTCCAAATCAATTTCGTTGTCCACCTGACCAGAATCATTGATTTTTTTAAATTCTGTAAACATCTAATAACTAGTTTATATTTCTCTGTGAGTGTAGTCTAAATATTAGGATCATTATCTAGTCTGTGTCAAGGACATTATGTTTATCGTGTTTTTAAGTACAATTTTAGTAACAGACCTTCTAATTATAACTTAGATTGTTCTAGAAATGAACGTTTGGCCCTTGGGTACTTCTTTTGTGTTTTTTTTTTTTGTTTTTGTTTTGTTTTTTGTTTTTTTTAATATAATCTTAGTTACTAGAAAACGTGTTTGTTCCTGCGAGAAAAACTAGGCAGAAATCAATCATTGTTGAGTTCAGTATTTTGATTTGGGTGAAATTATTTAATTTAAATTATTCTTCTCTTGAAATACAAAATGCTCTATAATATTCTTAGAAGATACATTAACTTGCAATTATAGTGAATTCAAACAACGAAGCCTTGGATTATATTATTATGATTCAAGAAAAGACTGTTGACACACTATTACAATTCAGGTCATTAGCACATTAGTACGTTAGAGACACTACAGGTACATACACCTTCAGCGTTGGAAATTATTTGAAATACCACTAAACTTTATTCAGAACTTTATTCATTAGGACTTGTGTTCGTAATACTTGGATTATATGGGATTTAATTATTGGCAATACCGTAAGCTCTTTTATTACGTTTTTTACGTAAATTATTTGTTGAATTTTTAAAGCTTGTTGCTTCTCCCTCTTTTCTATTACTTATTTAGACTGTAATAATAATAGATAGATAGATAGACAGATAGATAGATAGATAGATAGATAGATGGATGGATGGATGGATGGATGGATAGACTCTTTAATTTTCTCCGTAGCCAATGGTGGTGTTAAAGCTACAAGGAATCTGTCGCGACATGAAAAGAGGAGATAATCAATATTAATACGCAAGACTGATACATTATGTAACAAGCTTTAATATGATTTGTCTCCATATTTCATGAACTTGATCCCATACTGCAGCTAAATACAACTGTTCTAGATTGTGAAATTATTCGAGCCAACAAAAACTATCTTTATAAATAAATACATTCTTCGCTATATTCTGATGTTTATCTAGCCCCCTATTAGCTGTTTTCATTGCCAATGCCTGATACTAGTTGCCTTTGGATCAATAGCAGGTGGGAAAAGAATTAAATTATGTATTATCCCTAGAGTTCAACCTTCGTAAAATCTGCATCTCAATCAAGTAAGCAATATGGACTGCAAACAAACATTGCAGGTATTTAGAACAGTTGTCTTAAGGATCATCAACTGAGGCTACATTAATAAAAACAAGTCAACAGCTCGGGAATATTAGAGTAACCGTTCCGTGGAAACGGCAAAATAACATAAACAAACCGTTGTAAACAGTTGTCTTATACCTAGAGATACTTGACAAGTTGTTTACCCCGTTTCTCTGATAACAGCTGAGATGATATGAATTTTACATAAGTCATAAAACACTATTGTAGTTTAATACACCCTTGTGACTCATTTGCTACTGATTTTTGTTTTAGAACACACGAGAAATGGGAGCCAGTCTGGAAATGGGCGATGATAAAATAGAGAATATATGGGTTTGGCTGGCCAGGATTAGTTGATAATGAAAGTTAGATTTTAGTAGAAAGAATCTTTTGGGAGATTAACCTAGTTGTAACTGTAAAAAATAGAGACATTGTTTTATTGATGGAATTTCAGTTCTTTAACAGTCTTGAGTTTTGAATTCTTATTACTGAACTTAGCACCTGACTCTTTGGTGCGGAATTGAAAGCATATGTTTCAAACTCGTGTAAGTCCAGAAAATGCCGTGCTCATATAGTTTTCTCTACACAGAAGCTGTCATCCAGGATGCATCTATACTAATAAATATAAGTTTGATCATGAGCATTTAGAAATGTAAAGTTATTGAATTTTTAATATCATGGTGTTTGCATGGGTTTGCTATGGGAACTGAATCAGTACCGTGAGTCCTTCAGTGTAAAGTTATGTTACTACAGGCAATAAGTGTGCGCTGATCGAATGAGAATAATCTAAAGGAAATGTTTTTTGCAAGTTCATTGCGTATACTGAAATTGTTAAAAAGAAAACAATTACATGATGCACATATTTGTAATAATGTAATCAACTTTATGTTTGTTATGCACAAAACTAATAAATAACTTTTAAAGAATTACTCATCTCACTCCCGCAATTAGTAATCTTACAGATGCACAAAAGGAGAATGCAGGAATAGGTGTTTAGAAAGTTAGAATCTTCTAAGATAAAGTCATCTCTCCACAAAATTGTTCTCTAAGAAAGATGTGTCCGCCAATAATTCATAAGTCTTTGGGCAAAGCCGTTCTCTTAGTCAGAAGCCTTGACTATGGTTATTCAGAGCATGTCTACTAGTAGGTCGGGGCTCATGAAATGAATATTATCTTTAATCAGAGTTCTAATTTACAATAGACAGGTATATTAACAATTACTCTGTCGTGTTTGTAGTAACAAATGAAACATAACTATTGAACCAATCAGCATCAAAGAAAGTAGATAAAGAAACACCTCCCCCCCCCCATTGCAATGTTAGCTTTGCCCCGTGAGAAAGGGATAAGCTTTGTGATCGATAAAGACAAATTATACAGCATATGAAGACGAATGTGCATAGATAGAGTTATCTTCGGTGGCCAAGTGCCACAGACCCGATTTCGTTCAACATTAAGCCTTGGTATATGTAGCCATCCGAATTAATCGTTTGAACAAATGCCATCTTGCTGATGACTGAAATACTACCCGTAACAAGCGAAATCAATTTATTAATGAGAACTCGTCACGTGACCTTTCTGGCATTCGATCTGACGACTTAAAAACTTGTGTGAAAGGCTGAACTGGAGAAACTTACATGCGACATATATCGATGTCTACGGAGGCCCCTCTGTTTATTTCCAAATATCTTCCTAGGTAAATGTGACCAGCAATTTTAATCGACTAGTTTATTTCGACTGCATCCAGTCAGAGAGCAAAGCGGTAGATACAGCTGTACCTAGTCACATATAATGAGGCTAGGTGAACCAAATCATACTGCATTATAATGCTTGTAGATAAAACAACTTATTTTATTGCTCATAGGAATCTTTCAAAAAAGTCTTGCTGCGCTTCTGTCATAAAATTGTTTTCCTTTATGAGATTTAACGCATGTAATTTATCTATCTATGGATCATGTAGTCTGTGTACAGAGTCTCTAAAATTCTCAGACAGTTTCCTTAAATGGAGACTTTGTACTCTCTTGCTTATGATATTTCTGGACACGCTGTGAATGGTATCAGACGTAAATACATCATAAAGGAAGAAATTAACTCCTCAGTTTTAAAATTGTACCCCTAGGAATCCTTTTATTCGTAAAAGAACGAACTGCGGGATCCTCCAATTTAAAGAAATTGTCCATTTTTCTACAAAGATAAAAGACGACTATTTTCTAGTAAATGTAAGATGTTACGATTATAGTTTCATCCGTAATGTCCATCTAATGTTCAGAGAAAAAGCTCGTAATTTCAAACTAAACAACATTAAATATATTTAAAAATCTCAAGCTGAGTAAGAAATTTTAAGATTTTGGTGAAGTTGGGGCTTTAAGTAAAGAATTATCATCCTATCTAACAATGTTTTGATTCTTGTCATAGTCTGATGCATATAATAACTCAGACCACACGTGACAGCAATGGCGGTAATAGAAAGGAAATCGATACTACCTTTATCGGCTATATGCATGACTTTGGGCTAAGAAGAAATCTGTTATTTTCTATCTGTACGTCTGGGGCTTAAACTTAAGTAGACAAGGTAAATTCAAACACGCATTCAAGCTTCTAAAATATAAATTTATTTCTATAATATTATAAAATCAAACAAAGTGAAAGAATTAAAAATAACTTACAGGATATAAAATCCTAGAACATCCAAAATTGTACTATCAGTTTCACACTAATATGGAAACTGCCCCACGGTATTCCGAATGAAGGTTCAAATGTGTTTATGTTCGAACGTGCTAGCACCACTAAAATTTCACAGTTTTAAATCCAAAAGGCTTTACTTCAAGGTAATCCAATGAAAATAAAATATCACTCAAGTCCTTGAAAGTTTCACATAATCCGACTGAACTACTGAATAAATTCACATAATCCAATAAGTATTGACTGTTTAAATTAAATGTTTTCAACACTGCTATTTCAAAGAACGATTATAAATAAATCTCTATTTCCTCTCTCTTAAAAAGCTGGCATAACTGAAAAATAATCTACGTGGTGCTTGTATTCTCGATATATAATATCTGTATGCACACCAAATCAACAAAAGCTGAATCACTAAACGATTCTCGAACAATTTAAATCATATTATTGTAAAATAACTAACAGTCATGTTCTGACCTTTTCAAATTATTGAGGCAATCAGCAATTACGTCGTGCATGATAACTCTACAGAATAAATGCACTCCTAGTTTCACGTGACCTCCATTCAATTTATGCGTGTTGTACTTGACCGAAATAGCTGTTTACTTGACCTAAGCGATCAGCCTAGACTCATGAGTGATTCTGTACTTATTCTACATGTATTTTCCTCTAGTAACGGCCAGCCACTGAATTTAAAAATTAAAATATAAACGTCACAAACCTAACTGACTGAAGTAAAACTGTTTTATAAATATAATAGATGATACAGATATCATAACACACCCGACTGTAAATACGAGAGAAAACACCCAAAACTATACAAAGACAGAATCGAAATATCGAACGGAAAATGGATTGCTCAATGGACATGTTAGACGATAATACTTTTAGGGGGATAACACAATGTTCTTATAATCAAGCAATGTTTAAATCATTGTTTGATGGAATCAGTGTAAGGGTTACTCAGAAGACTCGTTTATTACATTCTATATAAACTGTTTCTTGGAAGACAAGTTGTTATGGAAATTCTATACAAGAAAAGAATCAACTACATCCGATAAATATCAATGTTTAGCAGACGGAAACAAGAATCAATAGGTTTCTTTCTGTATCATTGATACTATCATACTAGATAGAGCAGTAGGAAACCATCTATATATTTTTAGTACTTAAACTCCCTCCTCCAAAAAATACAATCATCGTGGCATCTTGAAATTCATAGATCCACTAATATAATTCATCGATGCAAAAAGTTATTATTTACTTTGTACATGTACGAATAAATAGAAAAATCAATCGGTAATCATATATATATATATATATATATATATATATATATATATATATATATATATATATATATATATATATATATATATATATATATATATATATATATATATGAAAAATGAGACTCGTAAAATAGCTTTATCAACTCACTGCAGCATTCAATTTGTTTCGATTCTAATTTACAAATAAAATTCAATATCTGCATGCTTAAAGTAAATAATTATCGTTGTCCTAAATAAATATCTTTGTCGCTAAGGACCATGATGATGTTTTTCAGCTTAGTACAGAAACGATGCAGGGCAATTTGAAACCGCGACCATTCAATGATGCAAGTTGCAAATGATTGGACAGCAGTCATGCCGTTCATGTGGGACATTACTTTACGAAAAGAGAGAGGACATGTGATGTTGACAAAATATATCCTTAATCAGTTCCGTATTTGAGGCTATTAACTATGTCTGTGTGGTTTGAAAAAATTAAAAATTAATATTGCCCGAGTTAGATCTCAGTTAGATCAAATTACACGTAGTGACCGTCTTGACTACAGATATCTCATGTTAAGATTAACTGTGTTAGTTGTGAAAACTATGAAAGAAATTGTAAACCTTTCAGTTAAAGAAGCACACATTTGTTGCATATATTGCTTTATCTGTTTAATCAGCATTCTGTGGATGTAGGTTATATAATAAAATTGTATTTATGGTGTATCGTAGGCATGTGCAACCTAAGGCCCTGCGGGCCGCACGGCTGCGACTTGATATCTATCCAATTACATTTACATCATGCGGTAACTATTCGGCCCGCTCCTTTGAGGAACTTGCGTATACCGAGTCTTTCATTAACTGCCATAATCATACAGCCAAAGCAAGACTTTTAATTCATCCAGCGTATTAATGGTTAAATAATATTTTTCTGCAACGGACAAGTGTATGCATCATATGTCATTTATCTGAGATTGATTTACCTGTTTTAAAACACAGGCATGCAAACTCGTTACTTCATTGATGTCAGTCATGATACAAAGGACGATAACTTTCCGAGTGATGTATTAAACAAGCCGAATTTGTATCTGCCTTTGATTGATCCAAGTTAGTGAAGCATTTAACAGGAAATAAAAGTTTTCAGCCTTTTCTACTTACGTATTTTATTGATATTACGGAGTAAAGTTTCCTGTTTTATTGGCTCGTGTAAAAGTTTTTTTTTTTTTTTTTTTTTTTTTTTTTTTT
>JAECUM010023803.1:0-60840 GCA_016617855.1 Megalonaias nervosa | reverse complement strand
GGGGGGGGGGGGGGAGAGAGAGAGTACTGGCACCAAGATGAGCATCCATGTGAATGATCTGACCCTTTCCAAAGCCAGAGAGGTTGCCTTGGTTGTCTACATTATGAACATTGTGTGCTCCAGTCCAAGGCTTTTGAGAATAAGTAATCTTGAATTGAATCTATTTTTAGTAATGGGAGCCATATCTAACAGCAGATCAATGTAACTGTTGTAAAGTTGAGAAACCTTGATGCTTGGATGGTATCTGTGAAATTTATTTAAAATCTGTTTAGTGGTTTTAAAGAAGAATGTGAAAATAGCAACTCTTAACATCTGATGATACAAAATGCAAGCTGGAAGATGCACTTTTAAATGGTGCAGAAACATTCAGTAAGCTCACTGGATATCACGGCTAGAAAAGTTCAATTAATTAAAGCATACATACTGAATTGTACTTGCACAAGGCAAACATTTTACATTTCATCTATGAAGTTCTTAGATTTTCTTGTATTTTATGTAATAATAGCTATCATCTGCCCTAGTGTAATTGTGACTAAAATTTCAGTGGAATTTCACTAGTATTACTGTGAATTTTCACTGAAAGTTTTGGTCAAAATATTAGCGAGGTTTCACTGAAATTTTGGTAAGATTTGACTAAAATTTTTACCTAAACATTTGCTGAAATTTTGATGACATTTCAATAAAATTTCACCGACATGTTGAGATTTCACTAAAATCCTAACCAAAACAATGAGGTTTTGGTGAGATCTCACTAAAATTTTTGACATTTTATTGACATTTAACTAAAATTTTGACTAAAACTTTCACTGAAATTTTGGCGAGTCACAAAAATTTGATAGAAATTTTGGTGACATTTCACTAAAATGTTTGCCAAATCTTTCACTGAAATTTTATTGAATTTCCAGCAAAATCTGACTGAAATAGTGAAATTTCAGAGTTACTACAAACTATTTTACTGAAATTTCAGCAATTTTTCAACAGGTTTCAAATGAAATAATGGGTACAAATTATACAACTCTTTGTTAAACACAGTAATATTTCAACATGAATGAAACAAAATTATACAGTGGTTATGACATACATGAGATATGGAAGTTGTTCTGAAGACTCGAATTATGAATGTACAAACTGTGATGCTATTGTGATCAATTTAAGTTGAATAAGCCTTCGATCTATAACATTTACACTGATTTTCCTCAGAATTTTAAAACAGATTATTGATCCATTCTGCGGCTAACAGAAACAATAATGGTCAGGGTTAGTAGCATATTTCTTTCAAAATTTTCAGGGTTTTATCAATTTTTTTTCAAGGTTCAAAATTATGTTTTTCAAGGTGCATTATTACATTAATTTTAAGGGATACATAAAAGAAACTGTATGTAAACACAAGCTGATACTTACCATTACTTCAAACGAGAAACATTTCTTGCAAATTTATTTTTTAAACCTGCCACCCACCACCACCAAAAATTGAAGTCAAGAGTATGATCATTGATATAATTCCCATGAATACTAAACATCCTATATCTGGGCATTAGAATAATGTACAGTCATTTTCATTTTACTCTGTCTACACTACACTATTTAAAAGTCCAAAATACTTTAGAGTGAATTTTTTAGTTCTTGTAGCTTGTCATCAAGCTGTTTATCAAGAACTCCAAGTTCAGTCACATTTTCACTAGGGTGTGATTTTGCAGGTGCAGTATATAAACATTAACAAAATTGGGATGGGTTGCCAAAACTCTCAATGGATCTCCATTAAATTGTGAAAATGTTTATAAAAAACAAAACAAAAAAAAAAGAACACAAACAACATATGCATCTGAATGTAAAATAAGAAAAAGCTGATGTTATTTCATACAGTTAGACAACAACTGTTACCAACAATAAAATGGTTTAAAATACTGTAGCTTACATGTGAAATCCCAACAAACAAAGGACTACCCGTCTGTATTTGAACTGTAAAATTCTCAGGCATCAGATCAGGAAATAAGTCCTGGTTGCTTTCCACTAGTTTCTTTATAATGGCAGTTACCTTCTTATAATTTGAATCAGTGGCTGGAAGGGATTTCGTTGTAGACTGAAAGAGAATATATGGAATACTATAATCTTTATCAAAGCATTATATCCTTAATTGTGAAATTGACTCACTTCAGTTCTTAACTGGGGTGAAAGGATTCATCGATATATTGATGCACTGATACTTTTGCTGTAACTATACACATATCGATACACAGATGGAGAATCGATACAAAAAAATATTTACCGTATGTAACTTGTTTTAATCTCCAGCCGTAATGAATAATTATTATTAGTTTGCCTTGTTGTTCTTTAAATGGAATTCACCTGAAACAGCATTTAAAGTCACACGCACTCATTAATATTAGTTAAAACGTAAAAGACTATTGCGAATACTCATTTGCCATCTACATATTAACACCATGCGACATGGTTCATAATCTGTGCCCTCCATTCCATGCTAATTATCTTAACCCAGCAGCATGTTAAGAATATACGCTACATTCCAAACATGTTCCACATATATAATGAAATACTTTACTCATCATTTAATAACCACTTTTACACAAAGTTTCTATGTTGAATTGTGTCTTGTCTACTTTGGTCAATTTGAATGCTACACTACCGGTATTATATAGTGAAATATATTACACTGAACTTTCATTGGTGGTTATTGCTTGTTACAGTCAAGGTTAAACAATAACCACCAATCAGAAATCAATGTAGCTTATTCCCTGTGTGACAAAGAGAAAGTGCTGGCGATTCAAGAGCAAGAGAAAGTTCACACAAACGTCATTAACTGATATGTAAATTATTTAAATAGAGATGATGTCAGAGTCTGCAATTGCGTGAATTGTGCAGTTTTGTAAGAATTCGCACACTTGGAGAACAGTGATGCACGAGAACTCCCAGAAAGTAGTTTAAAGTCCCATATATGAAAATGTGCTCAGCGAAGTATACAATTTTTATTTAACCACTCGTATCACGACATCTGTTTTTCATGTAGGCAACTGTCTACACATCTGGGTTCTTCAAGCATGACATGAGTGGTTGTTAAACTAAATTTGATTGGTATATTGTGCCCGGAATAAGCATTATGGCGTATTTTGAATCTTCCACAAAGGAAGTTTCACAAATGCATATTTAAAATAAGGGCTATCTAGAAAACTGAAAATGTCGGATTCCCAGCATGGTTCATCTTCAAATTATGATTCTGTTCAGCAAATACTGGCTCATGATAGTGATGATGACAATAAGTTTTTAAAATTTTGAAGTATATCAAATTATTGGAGGTGGGAAAGTGGTAATGGAGATAGAAGTGAGTGATTTTGAGCCCAAAACTGATGTTAAACATGAGTCAGATGTACACATTTGATGGACAAAACTAAAGGGCATGATGGTCAATCTCCCGGTCAGTGGTATTTTGAAATTAAATGTAAAAAGCACATGATACTGAGCCTAATTAAAATACAGACAATTTAAAATTAGAATGCAATTCTCATATTTTATTAATCAAGTTAACCCTGCGGATAGTATGCTACAAAACCATATATACATGTTTGGGTTGAGATAAACTGAATAAATGAGGATGAAGAAAATGAAATTAAGAAGTAAAGATATCTACTGGAATACCTCTATATGCACAGACTAAGGCATTGATGGACTAAAAACCTAGTACAGCATTATGGAACAATTAAGAAATCTGGCATAGTAGTCAGTAAACTACTGATTTAAGAAAGTAAGTTTATGTTGGTGAAAAATCCTATTTTGGTGCAGTTGTATCCTTAAGTTATCTGTGAGCCCTGGAAAATTGTACATAACAAGCCATAAATATCAGTTTCCCAACACATTCTGGCTATCAAAGTTACTTATGTATATGCCCCTTTTAAGGAAGCAGTACAGAACAATATTCATACATGTATAAGGAACAGAGTATCCTCAGAAATATTAAACAGATTAATGCTTATACAACTATAGAGGTGACATCTTTTAAAGATAGGTTACAGTAGAGCTCCAAGAAAGTGGAGCTGTAAGAAAGAGAGATGACTGCCAACCCTGACAAGACCGTCTCAGTAAGGCAGTTGAATTTTTCTGTAAGTTTGACCAGTTTTCAGTAAGGTGCAACAAAGTATCATAAAACCAAAACTGTAAAGCTGGAAAATGTATCTAAAAGTTTGGTATTCGAAACAGGCAGCGGTAAACATAATGTTCAACTGAAAAGTACATGTAGACGTTATTTATTTCAGCTGACTCGTCGTCACCATATAGTTGCAATACAGAATTTCAGTGGCAACCGTTAGCAGCATTTGAACCTGTCTCTATGGATTTAGTACGTACAATCGTGATGAAGAGTGCACCAAAGTCATGTGAACTTGATCCGATTCCGACATCACTGCTGCTAGAATGCTTGGATCCAATATTGCCTTCACTAACTGATGTTATTAATACCTCTCTCTCATCTGGGGAATTCCCATCATTTTACAAAACTGCCATTGTAAAGCTGCTGCTGAAGAAACCAACACTCTACCATAATGATTTAAAGAACTACCGCCCAGTTTCTAATCTGCCATTCATGTCAAAAATCTTAGTAAAAAGATGTTCTATCCCAACTTGTATCTCATCTGAATTCAAACAATCTTTTTAGCAATGTACAGTCTACATATCGCTCTTGCCACAGTACTGAAACTACTCTTCTGAGAGTAGTCAATGACCTTCTCTCTGCTTTGGATAACGGAAAGATTACAGTCCTCACTCTCCTTGACTTGTCTGCAGCATTTGACACTACAGACCATGATATACTACTTCACCATCTCCAGCATGTATTTGGCATTCATGATACAGCCTTACTAAGGTTCAAGTCCTACTTGGTCAACAGGACACAAACTGTGTCCACAAATGGAAAACACTCAAGCCCAGTTGATCTATGCTGTGGTGTTCCACAGGGGTCTGTTCTTGGACCTGTTCTCTTTATTCTATACACTCAGCCACTCTCAAGTGTCATAGATCATCATCCTGTGTCTCATCAAGTGTATGGTGATGACACCCAAATATACAAATCTAGCCACCCAACTGAAGTTGAAGCTGCCATCCAAGGCGTAGAGAGGTGCATTTCCGATGTGAAATCATGGATGACATGTAACAAGCTGCAGATGAATGATGATAAAACTGAAGCCATCCTGATTACAACACAAAGACTTTCTCATTCACATCCTTTACCTCAGACAATAAATATCAGCAACACCAACATTAAATTCACAGTCAGTACGAAACCTTGGTGTTACCCTTGACAGTCCTCTCTCATTGCACCAACATGTCATGAACATATGCAAGGCTGCACATCTTGAGCTGAGATGCATCAGCTCCATTTGCAAGTATCTTTCAGTTGATGCCACTAAAACACTTGTGTGTTCCTTAGTACTTTCAAGACTGGACTATTGTAGCTCAATTCTGTCTGGTTCGTCTCAATATCTACTCCAGAAACTTCAAAAAGTTCAAAACACAGCTTCTCAGATCATCCTTAGAGTACCACGATCAGAGCACACCTCCCCCTGCTCTGTACCCTACACTGGCTATCCATATGATCCAGAATTAAACACAAAATTTGTTCTCTGTGCTACATTTCACTGATGGGCTCCAGTCCAACATACCTATCTGACCTCACCTATGTGTACACACCTGCAAGATACTTACGCTCATCTTCTGACGCTCGTATTCTCATTATTCTCACTATGAAAATGAAATCATATGGACAACACTCTTTTGCATACCAGGGCCCAGCAACGTGGAACAAATTGCCCACTGCACTTAGACACAAAGACACAGTGATCTCATTCAAGAGCGCTCTTAAAACTTACCTATTTCAACTGCAAGAACAGACTTAAAGACCTAACAATGTATCCTTACCTTAAATATTTACAGCATGTTTTCTGTTTCTAATTTCGTGGTGTTTGTTTTTATTTTTGAAATCATATCATTATATATGTTTTTTTAAGTGTTGTCAAATGTTGTAAAGCGCTTAGAGCTTCTAAAGATTAGGTGCTATACAAAGTCCTCATTATTATTACTATTATTATTATTTACCACTAGTACAGTTGCACAAACTTCAGTTCCTAACCCTATGCAGCTCAGTGGCTTGTTACTATCTCTCAACTTTACGTAATTCTTCAAAAATTTTTTTGCCAATTCACACGACAACAATCATATCTCCCGCCACGAGACGTATTCAAATTGGCACCTGATGTCCAATAAACGTAATTGTGTCCCTTCCTGCTTTTATTCACAAGAATTTGTATGTTCCTTTTATTCTTCTGTGTTGATTATTAACACTTTTAAGAGGCTTTCATCATCAACATGCAGGACTCACGGTACTAATTCAGTTCCCATAGTAAACCCATGCAAACACTGTGATATTAAAAATTCAATAACTTAAAATTTCTGAGTGTCATGATCAAACCTATATTTATCAGTAGAGATGAAACCTGGATGTCAGCTTCTGTGTAGAGGAAAGGATATGAGCCATGGCATTTTCTGGACCTGCATGTGTTTGAAACATGTGCTTTCAATTCTGCACCAAAGAGTCAGGTGCTAATTTTAGTAATAAGTGTTCCAAACTCAAGGCTGTTAAAGGACTGAAACTCCATCAATAAAACAATGCCTCTATTTTTTTTCACTTACAACTAGGATACGCTCTCAAAAGATTCTTTTTCCTAAAACATAACTTACATTATTAACCAATCCTGGCCAGCCAAACCCATATATACTCTATTTTATGTTCACCCATTTCAAGGCAGGTTCACATTTTTCCATACAATTAGTACCGTGTGTCCTATATCCACCCTTGATTTTTTTGACAGCCCTAGGAATAGTAGTTCAATACATAAGTAAGCAATGTGCATAATTCTGCTTGTCAAGGATTACATTAGTGAATATTAAATTATATTGCAAGTTCATTTTCACCTAAAGAGCAATGGTGCATTTCAGGCAACATTTAAATATTTGAGCTTTATTTAAGAAAATCAGGAAAAAATATTAAAATAAAGCTGTCTAATAAGAGTCATCTTTTTTTTAATATCACCATTTATCTCTCTTCAGTTTAACACTAAAATATATTACCTGCCTTGTCATATTATGTAATTAATGAGTTCAAGGTGACCATCTATATGTACATGTATTACTACAGAAAAAGAGATTTAAATGACAAAAATTACCTAAAATTCCTCCCAGAAGACATATAATTTAAAGCTAAAGTAAGGTAGACACAAGTCCATTAAATGCTAAATATGAAGTTTCAAAACTGAAAGAAATTAGTGGGATGCAAAGTCATGAGAGGTCATCCCGATTTAGTACTGTGGAAGAGACCTAAGTGATCATATCTGAAGCATTATGTTTCAAAACACAACTAGGAAATATCATATTGCTTACTATAATTACTCTATAAATGGTAAATTGTATAAATTTTATAATAATTTTGTATTGCTTAGATATAAACCAAAGTGCAAAACACTCCACCTAACATAGTCAAATCTACACCCTGTTCCCCCTCCCCCCGTCTTGGCAACAGTTTATATATCTGAATACGTATTTAATATCCCACTGAAAGTCACTCTGTGGTTTACAAGAGGTATTAATTTTGCTTGCTATCCACAAACAGAACTATATGATTGCATTTATAGTAAAGTTAACTGCACTTGCATATGTGGAGTCACTGTATTGCTGTTGCTTTCTATAGGACTCACGGTACTAATTCAGTTCCCATAGTAAACCCATGCAAACACTGTGATATTAAAAATTCAATAACTTAAAATTTCTGAGTGCTCATGATCAAACCTATATTTATCAGTAGAGATGAAACCTGGATGTCAGCTTCTGTGTAGAGGAAAGGATATGAGCCATGGCATTTTCTGGACCTGCATGTATTTGAAACATGTGCTTTCAATTCTGCACCAAAGAGTCAGGTGCTAATTTTAGTAATAAGTGTTCCAAACTCAAGGCTGTTAAAGGACTGAAATTCCATCAATAAAACAATGTCTCTATTTTTTTCACTTACAACTAGGATAAGCTCTCAAAAGATTCTTTTTCCTAAAATATAACTTACATTATTAACCAATCCTGGCCAGCCAAACCCATATATACTTTATTTTATGTTCACCCATTTCCAGGTTGGTTCCCATTTTTCCAAACAATTAGTACTGCGTGTCCTGCAGTGCTCGCTTGACACCATTTTAAAAAAATTCTACAATCAACAGTTAGATCATGCAGATGCTTTGCACGACAAAATATGTGCAGTTTAAAGCATCTGAGATACTGCTCTAAAGTTAGTCTGGTTCCCTGACTAATTCCACTAATTTTAACAAGAAACCTGGAACCAAATCAAATATGGATGAACAAATTATACGGATTTTTCGGCAACAATAATTTTTCCATAGTTTTTGCTTTTATTCCTTAAGTCTGTATTTTAAGGGTCATTTTCGTAAGATTTACGGCAAAATCGTAAGGGTTGGCAGGTCTGAGATGGATATTTAAGTGTTCTGTAAATACTGAACTATGACCATTTCCTCCTTCTTTTCTACTTCCCCTTATTTCGGTAACAAAGAGGGAGGTCCACCTTAAGATAAAGTTCTTAAATTGTACTTGGGGAACAAATTTGGAATCTCTCTTTTCATGCAGATTTTTAACAAGTTAATGAAGGTACCGATGGAATAAATAAAATTAGCACAGAATCAGTGAGGGAGCAGATTTCAAACTGATCAGGTTTATCACTTTGTGTAAATTTTAAAAAAATATAGAATAGGACTGGGTGTTGTCAATAGTTTTCCTTCTTCACTAACAAATACAAAGTACCCGTGGCTGCAACAGTCTTGCATCTGCAGGAAGAACAATGTGACAGATTTTGTTGGTATTCATCCTCATTCTCATACCTGGATTTGTTCTAGTTAGATTTTCTTTGCACGAGGAAACTGCATTCTTTCTTCTGTTTTGAAGATAATGTCTTTAGTTTAAGTGAGACACGAAATTGATAATGTTTCAAAGCCCTGACGCTATGCAAAACAAAGAGGCTGGTTGCTAAAGTTTGTTAAATGGAGTGCACCATTAAATGGCCAAAAATATTGAATAAAACTCATGACAAACAACAGGTAGTATGTTTGAAAGTATTTTTGTTATCTTGTCATCAACAAGAATTGCATATAAATGTATGATAACTGTATGTCCATCTGTAATATGCAAACTGGAAATATTACCAGTCTGTCAACATGCATAAAAAGGCATACTGGAAATATTACCAGTCTGTCAACATGCATAAAAAGGCATACTGGAAATATTACCAGTCTGTCAACATGCATAAAAAGGCACCACCTACCTTCCAGAGATGAAAAGAGCATCAAGTTTATATGTGTATCAATATGCGTCATATTAAAGGCTGTGTATTGTGAATTGTATTGAAACACTGCACAGGCGTATCGTTTCACCCCTAGTTCTTAATACCTTCAAATCAGTCCTACTTCCATGACTTTGGTAACGACTTCCAGCCTAGAATTATTATACAGTTTAACTCATTTTAAGTATCACTAAATGTGACCTTTTGACCCTGGTTTAATGTATTTGTGTTTTTATTGTATATCTTTTCTTTACATTCAGATCTGACCACTCTGGTGGCCTAGTGGTTAGAGTGTCCACCTCGGATGCAGGAGGTCGTGGGTTTGAACACCGGCCTAGTCATACCAACAACTTATTAAAAAATGGTACTAACAGCTGCCTCACTAGGCGCTCAGCATTAAGAGGTTAGCGTTAGGAGTGGTCAGCCTGGTGTCAGGATAATGTGACTGGGTGGGACATCATGCTACATGTCTGCAGCATGATCCCCCAGTGCTAGATATAACTACAAACTGCCACTCTGGTGAGGTACAACTGGAACATTATTGGTCTCTGCAAAGTGCACTGGAAAAACTTTGGCAAAATAACAACAGATGAAGCGCATAAGCTCTACTTCAGCGGAAAAGGGGACAAACACAATCATGGCGTTGGATTTCTTGTCCACAAGGGCACTGTGAACAGCATTATGGGCTGCTGAACAGTCTCAAGCAGGCTCATTACCATCTGCCTGAGGGCGACTCCCTTCAACATCACAATCATACAGGCCTATGCACCCACATCTAACTATGACGACAACGAACTGGATAATTTTTATAACCAACTGCAAGATGTTACTGACAACTCACCCAAGAAGGGCATTCTGTTTGTACAAGGAGACTGGAATGCAAAGGTGGGAGCTGATTCACACACACACTGGCAAAGCACCTCTGGACCCTTCTGCAATGCAGAAACAAATGAAAGAGGACTCAGGCTCTTGGAGTTTGCTGCCTACAACAATCTTGTACTAGCCAACATATTCGGCCCTCACAAAGCATCTAGAAGATGGACCTGGCACAGTCCAGATGGACACCATCACAACCAGACTGACTACATCTTGGTGAGAAAATGATTCAGCACAGGACTAAATATCGCCAGAACATGAAGTTTTCTAGGAGCAGATATTGTAGTGACCATAACTTATTAATGACAATGTTTTACCTCCACCTGAAAATGGTCAAAAAACCTAATCAACCAAAAATCAGATTTGACCTTGAAAAATTGAAAGATCCATTAGTCACAGAAGTCTTCCAAGCAATGACAGGTGGTAAATTTGCACCTTTGATAACTCTGGACAGCCCAGACACTGACCTAGAGTCATCATTTGTCTGTCCATCGCTTGAGGATCTCTTGATCTTCTGTGAGGCATTTTCCTGATTTGTCTTGGATGGTGAATTTGTGATTCACAAATCGGACAAATCAGGAAAATGCCTCACAGAAAATCAAGAGATCCTCAAGGGATGGACAAATCAGTTTGATCAACATTCAACACAGCTGTGACTAGCACAGCTAGCGAGATCATTGGCAAATATCAAACAAAGAAACCTTGGGTCACAACAGATGTCCTTGAATTAATATTGCAACAAAAGAAGAGAACTGCAAATGGGAAAAAGCGATCAAGGAGCTAGAAAATATAGAGAGATAAACAACATGCTCCCCAAGAAAGGAAACATACAGCTATGCCAAAACTGCAGAACCATCAGTTTGATCAACATTCAACACAGCTAGCGAGGTCATTGACAAATATATCGTCAAACAAAGAAACCTTGGGTCACAGATGTCCTTGAACTTTGCAACAAAAGAAGAGAACTGAAAAAGGGAAAAACAGACCATGAAGGAGCTAGAAAATAGAGAGAGATAAACAACATGATCAGGAAAAACATGAAAAAAGCAAAGGAATCCTGGACAGAATGACAATGCTGCAAAATCGAAACAGTGAGTAGAAATTACAGCAAAATGGCGTATCAACTGGTGAAAAATCTCACAACCCATAAACAAGGGAAAACTATCACCATGCCTCACAGAAGATCAAGAGATCCTCAAGCAATGGACAGAATACTGCTCAGAATTGTACAATCAATAGAATCAATAGAATCATAAAACCCATGGAGAACCAGCAGTACTCAATTGCCCTCAGGCAGAACAAATTGATGACAACCCCATTCTTCGTGAAGAAGTAGAAATTACAGTTTGGTCACTAAAGAAAGGAAAATCAGCCGACATTGACAACGTACCAGCAGAGCTCATTCAAGCAGGAGGAGAAGAGACACAGTCACAGTCCTAACAACAATCTGCAACAAGACATGGCAGACAGGAGAATGGCCCACCACATGGACTCAATCCTGGTCATCGTGCTCCCCAAGAAAGGAACAGCTATGCCAAAACTAAAGAACCATCTGCTTGATCAGTCATCTGGGTAAAGTCATGCTGAAGATGATTCTCAACAGGCTAAAGCCTCAAGCAGAGAAAATTATTGCTGAAGAGCAGGCAGGCTTCCAAGCAGGAAGGAGCACCACAGAACAAATCTTCAATCTCAGACTCCTTTGTGAGAAATACCTTCAGCATCAGCAGAATCAATACCACATCTTTATAGATTTCAAAAAGGCCTCTGACAGGGTATGGCATGCTGCCTTATGGGCAACTATGAGGATGTTCAACATCAGCTCAAACCTGGTGCAGGTTGTTCAGCACCTCTATGACAAAGCCACCAGCGTCCTCATCAATGGCAGCAGAGGAGATTGGTTTAAAACAACTGTTGGAGTCAGACAGGGATGTATACTGTCACCTACACTCTTCAACATTTTCCTGAAAAGGATCATGGAGGATGCCTTACATGACCACAAGGGCACTGTCAGCATCAGAGGAAGAACAATCACCAACCTTCGCTTTGCAGATGATATTGATGGTTAGCAGGAGATGAAAAAGAACTGGCTGACTTGATTGAGCGCCTCGACAAAACCTCTACAGCATATGGAATGGAGATTAGCGCCGTAAAAACTGAACTAATGACAAACAACACCAATGGCATCAGTGCAGAAATAAAGGTCAGTGGACAGAAGCTGGAAAGAGTCACAAGCTTCAAGTACTTGGGATCAATTATCACAGATGAGGGCTCAAAACTAGAACTACTTTGCAGGATTGCCCAGATAGTAGCAGTAATAACAACGCTGAGACCAATATGGAAAGATACCAACATTGCTTTTGGTTCCAAAATAAGGCTGATGCACTCGACTGTCATATCGATCTTTCTGTATGCTTGTGAAACATTAACACTCACATCAGATCTACAAAGGAGGATTCAAACCTTCGAAATGTGATGCTACCACAAGATCTTGGGCATCTCATACACTGACCATGTAACCAACGAAGAAGTCCACAACAGGATCCAATGAGCTATCAGATCCTATGAAGACCTCCTGACCACTGTAAAAAAGCTCAAACTGAAGTGGTACGGTCATGCCTCAAGATCATCTGTACTGGCAAAACCAATCTTGCAAGGCACAGTGCAAGGGTGCAGAAAAAGAGGTGGGAAGACAACATTAAGGAGTGGACAGGCATGGGATTTGGAGATTACCAAAGGGCAGTAGAGAACAGGGAAAGATTGAGAGAATTGGTTGTAAAGTCAACTGTGGTGCCCCAACAACCTCTTGGGTTCAGGGATTGATGATGATGATGATGAGGCCACACTGCAGACATTGTAGTGATATGACTGAAATTTTTTTAAAGCTACATTAAAAAAAAATCCACACAAGTTCTTAGATCTGAATGTATCTGACCTCTAGATGACATAACCTGTAGGTTTCCTTATGGCCCATGATGTGTAAGCTGTCCACAAAATTTGCTCGACGAATTATCTCAAGAACTAAACATTTTCTTTGAAGTAGTTTTTTGGAGCCATAATAAATTATCACAGTTCAACAGTTGATCAAATTACAAAAGGATTGATACTGTAACATAAATTGCTCAGAACACTGTCAATTAATCCATCCATTTTGAACAATATAAATGGACATCTTAGAAAATAAGAGAAATATTCCAACTTTTTAATTAGATTTTTAAAAAAATAAAATAAAATATTTATCCAAAACACCTCTTACAAGTATATTCCACACATTTAACTTGCTGAATAACTCACCAAATGGACAACTCTCATGTGCAACAAATTAGATGAACATACTTGCCGCTGCAGCATTTTGCCAATCTGACAATTCACCAAACAATGGACAGAATAAATATCAAATCATGAACTGCGCAAAGTAAACACAGCTTGACAAAAAGCAATTTACTTCCTTAATTGGAAATAAAATATTCATTTCTTATTTTGTTTGGCATAATTGTTGTCCATATGACTCTGGAACAGAGCTATAATGAATCATTTTGAATAAAGTAGATTCCATTATGCATATTACCAGAAACAGTTTACCAGATACAGTGGATTACAAGATTTGCAGAATACAGAAATTGTTGCAATAACTGTTCATTTGTTAGACGTTTTTTTTTTGTCAGGATTTCAAAAAACATTTTCCACATACTGGTAAGTAGTAGACTTTCAACAAGATGTCACATTTGTGAGCTGATCATTTTGCAAGATACTGTATGGGCACTTTGTCAATCATTAAGATGTTGTATCAGCAAGCTGTCCCCCAAGTGAACTGCATAACTGGCTCAGTGTAGTTATAGGATATCATACTTGTCAGTTCTTAGCCAAGGGATATTAGGCAGCTGTAGGTGTCACTGAATTGCCTGTACTTTAAGTCCAAACCTCTTTTTAAATAATTTCAAAACTGAGATATAATGCAATTTTCTCAAGCATTATAAAACTCAAGCTTACTACTAGTTTTGAAATGTCTTTGTTTTACCACTGTGTGCTGGCCAACGTGAATGACCTGCATATTCGTGCATTTTGTAATAAGTCGACAAATGCAGACAATGTACTTTCATTTCTAGGTTTAACTAACAACAAACAGTAGATCCAGTTATCTAGCTGTGACATGAATGATAAACAGTAACTACAATCAGTGTTCACTATGTTTGGACTTGCAAAGTGTAGACACATGGAAGCAAGCACTGCCAATACCATGAAAGTGGTACAGGTAGCTCTAACTAGAATCTAGACCATAATTCAATTATAAATCATCATGACATGTCACATAAGCTCAAAGAAACATTTAAAATATAAACAGTGACTCTGGATGGTTGTATGGATGTCAAAAAAATGCTCTCCTCTTGCACTGTCCTATGACCACATATATGTATGGATTGATTAGATGCAATGAATTCATTCAAAACATGGCAGCTGATGCAAGTTCTGCTATAGTATGTAAATTTTACAGCCAACATGGATTAAGTGTGAAATTAATGTCCTAGAAATTGCACAGAAACCAAAGGCATATTAACTACAAGTGCAATGATCACATGTAAATATTTCCATATGAATCAGAGTAGAATGCTCCTAGCATATCCTGTGACAGGATACATCCTGGAAACAAGGAATGATCTCTTAAGTGTAATGTCACTGACCACATGATCTTGATATCTGAGCAATGTATTCCAAACAGAACTGTTCAAGTTAAAACCTCAGAACCTCAATGGATCACAACTGCAATCAAAAGGTCAATTACACAATTGTGGGAGACACTATTAAAAAGCTAAGCAATCTAACCTAACTTCTCACTGGATTAAAATGTTTCCTGCAGAACATAACAATCATTCTTTTACCCAAACAGCTACATAATGACAGATTAGTAATTAAACTAAAGTCTAGAAGAAAGTACTATCTAAAGCAATGTAGAGCTGTTCCATCATATCTGTTGGGGTTTCAAGTCACCCCCTGTCAATGACTAGTTTTGTTATCTTTTAACTCTTCAGAGGGAATAGTTCTTGTTGATTCAGTGTGGCATATAATAATAATAATAATAATAATAATAGTAATAAAAATATTACTAATAATGTGGACTTAGTACAGAGCACTTTATAATATTACATAACACATCAAAACATATACGACATGATTATAAAAACAGACACCATGAAATTATAAAACAAAAAACAATCTGACAATAGTTAAGGAAGTAACATTTTTAAGTCTTTAAGTCTGTTCTTGTGGTCGAAATAGACGAGTTATAAGAGCATCCTTGAACGAGATCACATGTTTCTTGTGTCTTAGATCTATGGGCAATTCATTCCACATAGCTTGGCCCTGGTACACAAAAGACAGCTGTCCATATGATTTTGTTTTAGCAGTGGGAACAATGAGAATATGAGTGTCAGAAGAGGAGCGCAAGTTTCAAGATGAGGTTTACACATTTGTGAGGTAATAAAATATGCATTATATTTGAATGGAGCCAGTCAACGAAATGTAGCATATTGAACAGATTTTGTGTTTGATTCTGGATCAAAATGGGTAACCAGTAAGGGGTATATAGCAGGGAGATGTGTGCTCAGTTCTTCATGCTCTAAGGATGATTCGAGCAGATGTCCCTTGAACTTCTTGAAGTTTCTGTAGTAGACACCGAGACAAATCAGAAGTGAATTACAATAGTCCAGTCTTGAAAGTACTAAGGATTACACAAGTGTTTTAGTGGCATCAACCAAAACAAAATTACAAATGGAGCTGATGCATCTTGGTTCCACATATGCAACCTTGCATATGTTCATTACATGTTGGTGTAATGAGAGTGTACCGTCTCGAGTGTAAGTTTTGTAATGTGTAAAATTAATGCTGGTATTCCTGATACTTGTTGTTTGAGGTAAAGGATATGAATGAGAAAGTTTTGCATGGTGATCAGGATGGCTTCAGTTTTATCATTGATCTGTTTTATCACTAGGCAATGACCTAGCTGGAGATAAGGTTGTGGTTAATCCACCTGTAACTGACAAGCCTTCTTTGGATCAGAAAGTTGATCCTATTGAAAAAGAATTCCCTGATTTATACCCAGTTTGTGCAGTTACTAGAGCTGTGACAAAGAAAGCTCTTGAGAATGATGTTGATCAGGAAAGTATTCCTTTAGCTGACACATGTACTGGTCAGGTTTTTGATGAGGTCACTTTCACAACCTCGTTTGGATCAATCAAAGGGTATTGATCACAGTGATCCTCTTTTAACTACTCATTCTCTTTATTCGAATCGGGTGATGAACGACAACCACTTGTTGTCAAACAGGAAAAAAGATCCTGAGATCTCCTGTTTGTTTCAAAGGGAAATTAGTGAAACTGAAGCCACCGAAGTACCTGCTTGTTATTTCCTTAAAAATGGGATTCTTATGAGAAAATGGAGACCACCCAAGGTACCTGCTGGTGATGAGTGGTCAGTGAACTATCAAACTGTAGTTCCAAAATCTTACAGACAGGAAATACTTAGTCTGGCCCATGAAACTCCTTTGGCTGGTCATTTAGGGATTAATAAGACTTACCACAAGATCTTGAATCACTTCTATTGGCCAAAAATTAAAAGTGATGTTTGTAAATACTGCAGATCTTGTCACACTTGTCCAATGGTAGGAAAACCCAATCAGAAGATACCTACGGCTCATCTGCAATCTATTCCTGCATCTGATGAACTATTTGGCAGAATAATGGTAGATTGTGTCGGTCCCTTACCTTAGAAGACCATGTCAGATAATCAATACTTGTTGACCATAATGTGTGTGTCAACAAGATTCCTTGAGGCTATTCCTCTGAGGAATATTAAAACTAAAAAAATAGTAAAAGCTTTGATAAAGTTTTTTTTACTTAATTTGGACTTCCTAAATCTGTCCAATCTGATCAAAGGTAAAATTTTATGTCTGGAATTTTCCAGCAAGTTATGCTTGAATTTGGCATTCAGCAATCCAAGTCAAAATTAAAATTAAGGTGCGACAGAGCTACAATGGAGGGAATTTTCCAGTCTGGTGATGGAGTTCTGTCTCTCTTGCTCATTCTTCAAACTTTTCTTCAGATTAGGTATTACGGCCCTTACAAAGTTAAGAAGAAAATGAATGAGTTAAATTATAATAATAGTACTCCTGGGATGTAAATAAATTAACGGAGTACTAGTATGGGCTGAAATTATTTTCTTCAAATTATTGAATTCAAGTGATTATTTTCTCTGGAAATACAAAAGTGCTCTGATAAAATTCTTGGATAAGACATTCACTGGACTTTATTGTATATTCAAACCTGGAATTATATTACTGTGATTCAACAAAAGACTGTTGACACATCAGCAGTCCATAAGGGCTCCCAGCTTTTCCGAGGTTATCCTTGGAATTTTGACCTAAAACCTTGGATGTCTGAGGTTTTTCCATGGTTTTCCTAGGAAAACTTTGGAAACCTCGGACAATGCTGATATTCTGTCCAAGGTCTTATAAGCAAACTTTGGACATTATCACATACATTAAAAAAAACCCCAAGAAAATACCTTGGACAAAGACTTGGACACGAGAACTTAGTTTATTTTTGCCTCGGAAATAAGAACTTAGTCATTTTTTAGCTTGGACATAGCTCAGAAATGTGGACTTGGAAAATTTTTAGCTAGGAAATGGACTTGGTCTATTTTAATTGTGCACGTAGAGATTTCTATATATTTATTCAGAAAGTATTTTTACAGTTTATTAAAATGAATAATGTTTGTCATTACCAAAACAACTAACAAATCTAGGATTTGAATTAAAAAAATGACTTAATTAATGTTGATTGATTGATATGGGTTTTACAGTGTACCATCTCAGTTCAGGCAACATGGTGCCAAACAGGATCCCATATTTTGGTTTCACATCTTATTTACATGGAGATGAAAATATGAGATAAGAACCAAAACCTATAATCATGCTGGAGTCCCCCAATTAGAAAAATTCTTAGCATTCATACACTTTTAATCACTTCATACAATCATGTTAGTGTAACACAGTGGTCCCACTTCTAATGCTCTGTAACCACACAGGACAACTGTAAAAATATATTTTCTAACAGTTGAATCTAAAGTAAAATCTTCAATGCTTAAAGGGTCGCATGACACGTTTCTTAAAATTTGTGTTTGTGTGTTAGTTAAAGGAATAATAATTTAAAGTATCAGTTTAGAAGGATAAACTATTACAGTATTAGTGTAAAATGTTTTCTGAAAAATTGCATGGCACTGTTTATTTGTCACATTAGTTACAAGATTAATAATTATAAATATACAACTGGGTCTGAAAAAATTGCATGGATGATTGGCATGGCACTATTTTTAATTATCATTTTTCACATGACAATTGATAATAAGCACAGTTACACTGAAGTTTAATCCCTTTCAAAATGATTTAGGAAGAATGCAGCAAACACTTCATTCCGTTTTCTGACAACAAAAGCACATATAATCCATTTGGGGATTTTAAAAATATTAAACTTTTACAAAGAAAGTTGGTTTCTGATGTTTAAATAAAATGAAAAATGACCTCCAAAGTTATTGATGACATAAATTTGAACAATGTTTTCACTCTGAGTTTAAACCAGTGTAAGATTTTTTATTTGCAATTACTTCATATACAATTCAAGTATTTATGAAATATAGACAAACAAGGTACTGTAAAAGACATTTTCAAAATAAAAAGGCAACATTTGTAATCCTCATGTAAGCTTTGCAAAGCCACATCTCTCCTTTCAGTGATCAAGTAAACATGTATGTCAATAGTTAAATTGTTTGTCAATAGCTAAATCATGAGAGGTAAAGGATCAAGTAAAAAACACAAGCTTGTGTTAATGTACTTGTAGTTGATAAAGATTTTAATTTGTACACCTAAATTCTAACACCTGAAGATGAACTCTTCCCTCTACATTTCCTTTGGACACATTTCGTTTTCCAACTGCAAATACATGGCAAGTTTATCTGTGGAGGAGGTATCTTGGAACTTCAACAGGTACTTCTCCAATGGATTTATTTTCTTCAAATGCAACTGTAAATGAATTCTGCTTCTTGACCTTGCTTGTCTTAAAAAGACTGATTATGTCTGTGCTTTGTTAAAGCCTCCTTTGTTTATATGTTTATGAGACCATCCCCACCACACCCCATGTGTAATTCTTATTGCATTGGTTTTAAAATAAGGGTAGGTAGATAGTTTTTTTGGGGGTTGTTGTTGTTTTTTTATAAAAATTTTACATATATATATATATATATATATATATATATATATATATATATATATATATATATATATATCACTTCAAGTTCTGTTGGGTATTTTTATTTTTAATATTTTTATTTTTTATTTTTAACCTGATGAAAAAGTGCTAGGGTCAGCAGCTTAAATGGGGACAGTTGGATGACCGGGAACTTTTTTGTGTGCCTGATATGGCACTTCCGGTCTGCGATGATTGGAATCTGGGAGACAATTTTATCTTATGAAAAAAATTGAGATAATCGAAGGGCCCCACGTAATACTCATAGCAAGTGATTATCTACTTACTGCTTTTAAATTAAAAAAATATTGAGAAGTTGTGGAAAGTTCTAGGAAATATTTTTTTCACCTTCTTCCATTGGTTGCAGAGCATGGAATTATCCAATCACAGCAACCGATTCATCAATCACTCTTGTACGCGCCATAATAATAAATTCAAAAGTGGTCCACTGAAAGTAAACTGGTCTGTGAAAACTTGCATTATAAAGGAGTGGATTCATCAATCGCCATGAACTTGTCTGCATTATTTATATGATAATCCTGTTACCGGAAATGTTCTTGGCATCCTAAATATTGTTCAGCCAAGAAAGGCAATCAAAGATTACAAAGTCGGCAATTTGGTGTCGGCAAGGTTACTGTATTTTGGGTTTACAGAAGGAATTATTGGAAAGATTGGGGGTAAGTTCGTTTCTTTTTTTATTATATTACATTAAATTTGAAAAAGATAAGAACATTTATTGCCTCTCGTTTCATAGCACAGGCACTTGATTCCGGGGTAAACTAATGTGTACACTCACCAATTAACACGTTAAGTGTTAGTTGGTAAGTGTACACATTAGCTTACCCCAAAATCAAGTGCCTGTGAAACATGTATAGCGTTCAGTAAATGGTATTGTTTTCATCTTTATCTCACTTATAGCTTGTGTTGTTGAAGAAGGATTTTAAAAATACTTGTTGTGAAATAATAGCATGGAAAATTGGACTGAATGTTCCTGCTTCTATGCATTGTTTAACCCTGCAAAGATATATGATAAATAATAATAATAATAATAATAACTCTTATTATTGTTCTCATTTTTCTAATTTTATCTTTGACCGATTCAGTTGTAAATCTTTGGAAGTGAATTACAAGAATATAGTACATTTTAATGATAATAATTATTTAACTATGCCCGATTTGAATAGTGTAAAGCAAACTAACCCATTAACATTAGTTGAATATAGAAGAAAAGAATTAATAATGGTTTTAATTATGTATTATATTTATTAAACATGAAAATGAAGTCATATTTTAAAATTGTTGAAAAGACAATAAAATCTGAAAAAATATTTGATGACTCAAAAATGGATCTTAAAATAGCCATGTGTACATAATTATTAATAGTGCATGAAATCAGAAGAATAGGTTTATGAATAGTGTTAAAGACATGTAAGAATAGAACAGAACATCCATGCGTATAGGTTGATAGGCAGCAAGAAAATCTACAAAGCAGTCAGTCAGATTCATTACTGCTTCAGTATATTGATGAAAAGCTATTTTACTTTTTCCATTTTCTTTAAGTACAGTATTTTATAATTTAAATAATTGTCCTGGCCTGCCATATTATCATGTGTTTGTTCGAAATTGCAGCTGCATTCTACTTTTAGATATGAGGTAGTGATTCGTGACATCACATAATGGCCACTGTTAAACAACTTTATAGACCTTGCAAACCCTGATAGTATATGCCTTTCATTTTGGGTGTAAATCTGTGTACCATATTAAAATGATTAATGCTCATGCGTGTCGTATGTTGATGATATTAAATAGTACTTAAATTGGATTTCTTTTGTTTGTCTAACTGAAAAGGAAATATTGTGTCCATGATACCAATCTCATGCTTTTTTTTACTTGTTGCATAAGAATTTGCAAAAATGCAAGCATCAGTGATCTCCTAACTTTATAAAGAATGTCAGGTTACATAATTAAAAATATTATTTTTATTTTTAAAGGCCAACATGCCTAACCACATTTTTTTTCAGCAATAAACATGGGTATATGTATTTTTTCCCAAGTAATCAATTCCCATCACTAGTAAATGGCATGGAATGTATTGCATATTATTTGAAAAGTTTACATTTCTTTTTAAATTTTGGGTTGAAACAAGATGCAAATCCACAATCACCAAAACCACCAAAAAAGGCTAAGACAATAGCAACAAAATAGACCACCAAGATGGCAACACCAAAACAGACTAAGACAGTAACACCAAAAAAGTCCAAGGTAAGATAAGGATGCAGCAATTTCAGACTTTCTAAAAGCTTTGTAAGCAATAAGCATTGTGTCATATCTTTATGGGTTGATTACAGTACAATGAAATAAAATAAGATAGTAATTCTGAATAATTTTATTAATATCTTTAAAGGGGTGCATCAAGATCTTATAATTTTATTGACTGAATACATTAGTTTGAACTCGTAAGCCATTGAGCCATGAATAAAATATAATCTTGACTCTATTTGTTATTGACAATTTAGAATGACGGTCCCAAATTCAAAGAACAGTTTGTTGTAGAAATATAGCTTTTTATGGGTTAATACCTTGTTTTCAGAACGAAAGGATTCCAAACATGATTTGTAAATTTATGGCTGCCAATAACAGTTATGTTATATGTGTACTATTTGTTTTATTAATTCATCACATTTTATATTTTCAACCAATATTTGTTTTTTTGCAAGACTGATCCAAAAGAAATGGCAGAGTATCAAAGAGGTGATGATAAACAAGAAAATTAATGAAGTGCTAAAACGATCAAGAAACCAGTATATAAAAGGATTGATTTTCAAAATTAAATGGACAATTTGGCACTGAAGGAACCTTATGGTCATTTTTGATATTTGGACCTTTTTAAAATTTTATTTGTATGTGTCGAACAAATTAAAAATAAAATGTATTCTTATATCATGTAATATTTGCTTCAATTCTTGGTCTGATGTTTTATGCCAGGAAGGTGTCAGAGGAATCCTCGGACGATATGTCCTAGGACACCTCGGACAATGTCCTGGGAATCCTCAGACGATATGTCCTAGGAATCCTCGAACGATGTGACCTAGGAAACCTCAGATGATGTGTCCTAGGAAACCTTGGACGACGTGTCCTAGGAACCCTCAGACGATATGTCCGAGAAATTCTCGGACAATATGTCCAAGGAATTCTCAGAATGCTTGTAAACCTCGGACAATATGTCCGAGGATTCCTAGGAAACCTTGGAGCACTGGTTACTTAAAACCTTCGAAGTCCGAGGTCAACCTCGGACATTGAGAATAAAAACCTTGGACATTGGTATAAAAAAATTTGTCCTTGGACTATTACCTCGGAAAATCAGCAACCAATACTCCGAGGTTTTTCCTAGAAAAATTGGTCCAAGGTTTCCTAGGAAACCTTGGAATATGTATAGCCGGGCTGTTCTATTAAAACATACATGGGACCTAGGGAAAGCACTTTTAAAGTGGGGTACTCGTCCATAACTGCAATTTAGAATTTTCTGATCATTTTAATATGAACTCTGTGAATAAAAGTACACTGGCATATATTTTAAAAAACTGCCTTCCCTGGGTACCATGTATGTTTTAATGGAACAGCCCTAAGCTATAAGAGACACATTGTTGCATTCAGTTTTGGATTTCTTTGGGACTTGTACCGAGTTTCATTCAGGGCTTTATATTAGGACTTGTGTCTGTAATTCCTGGACTATTCTGGGATTTAATTCACAATAATGTAAGTTCTTTTTTCTCATTTTCACTTTGTGTTCTATGGAGATAAATTATTTGTTAAATTTTACAAAGCTTGTTGTCTTTCCCTCTTTTCTGTTACTTAATTTAAAAGCATAGACTCAAAACAGTTGACAAAGAGAAGTTAAAGCTTCAAAGGATGAAGATTCACAGACATGTACCTTCTGATTACTCATGCTGCAACTGCCCAGGAAATGAAATAAAAATGTTACTGAAGCAGATTACTGGAGATAAAGGTATGGAATTCAGTAGGTCATTGTCAATCAAAAACTATTATAAGTAGTTAAATATGGCCAATATTAATTTATCATAATAACAGTGTCCATTTGCTACTTACTAACAAAATTTCTGTCAATACTGTACTATACTGATATATAAAAGTTATATCACGATTACTGTATCGTTGGTTTAAAACCACAATATATATCGGTATTTGATATTATCACGCACCCCTAATAGTTAGCCTGCATTATAAACATGCAATTGTAAAACCTCCTTGATGCATGATTCACACTATGACAGAATGTCATGTCCATGACTAAATGTAACAACTAAACTGACTAAAGTCAAAGAGTGTTCATGACATCATGTCAAGGGGGCGCAATGCATGATATCCGATTACTTCATGTGGATTACGATAATAGTGGAATTGCTAGCATAATGACAGAAAATCAACCCTACTTCCAATCATCACACAACATAAAATAAAAGACTCGAAAGTAAAATTTTCAATCAAGCAAAATCTCTAAAATTCAATGACCAAGATGAAATATCAATGACTTTCAAGGCTTTGAATTGAGGTGTTCATTTCTCAATGACTTTCAATGACCTTTAATGACCATGTGAACCCTGATAAAGATGATCCTGCTTGTACAAGCTAAAAGGTATTATGGTCAAACATTCACTGGAAGATGTAGAACTCTACCTGGTAGTGAAAAAGTACATGTACTAAATTTGCAGCTCAATCAAAAGGATTGACAAACTGAAAACGAGTGAGTGCTGCTTAATTTAACAAGCCAAGGGCTTATAGAGTCATGAAAAAGAAAATACAACTCTAATCAAAACTGTTATTGCATCAAAAACAGAGTTTATACAGTAATACACAACTATTAATACAATACAGGTCAATAGGACTTGCACGAAAATTAAAGTAATATACAGCAGAACTCTGATTATCCGTCAGGGTGCGGTGACCGAGACCATGACGGATATGAGAATAGACGGATAATAGAATATGTACATTAAAAGTATTATACATTAGACCAGGTCATCAAAAAATCACAATATCTACATTATGTACCTGTTTTTTAATATTTTGATGTACAATGCCCTGTCGGTTAACAGAGGCTGATGGTTAATTGGGTGCCGGATAACTGAAGTTCTACTGTACATGCTAGTTAAAAACCCACAGTAAACAACATTGATGGACACATCACTTTGCAGTGGGTAGTATTTAATTTATTGTAATATTTTATGTTCCAAATAATTGTAGATATAAGTAATGTGTCATGAAATGGATAAACACAGTACATACCATATATGCCTTTCTGAATAGGAATAGTAGCATAAAATCATAAAAATATTTGCATTCACAGTATTTTTGTGTACTGCAAACATTTAAAGTTTCCGACAATACCAGTAGATTATTGATTTTTTTTGTATGACGTACTTACAAGATGCCCCTATTCTGCAAGAATCAAATTTTCAGTAAAAAAGGTTGACTTATAAGCGATTATACATGGCAATCCAAATTAGTTTTACCCCTCAAAAAAGTACATTTTAACCTTTTCTTATTACTTACCAAACCAAATTTTAAACACAGAGTTTCAAGCTGGCCAAGCATCTTTTCCTGATCATCGGTGATGTATCTCTTTCTGCCAGTAACAGGAGTATCTTCTAAGTTGCTTTGATAAAGTGTAACACAAGCCAACACAGCAAGTGGTATGCCAATCAAGCATAAAATGCCTAACCTTCGACGATAATAGGACCTCACAGTGTCAGTCTGGATTTTCAACCATTTATTCAACTTCCTGTAAAATGAAGTAAAAATTTTTTAAGTACATCGCGAACATTATCACCCCATTAGGCATTTTTTGAGAATGAAACATTATTCTGTGCTCCTCAGAGCAAGGATGTTTTGCAAACATTCATTAACCATATAAGCAATCTCAGACCTATTCCAAGCTTATAATCTTGTCTGCCTGATAGCATAGTGCCTTTTATGTCAATGTTTTGTAAAATATTTTTCATAATTCTTCACTTGAAAAGTCACACAAGTCGCATCATGTCATTATCTCAATTTATTTATTCTCAGGAAAATGCAGATGTAAAACACTGAAACAATATACCCATTATATCTAGTAACTGTAATTACTATCTACCAATATTCATAGGCAAATTAAGAATTTGTTGCCAATATCCCAGTAGTACACACAATTGTTCCTGATAAAAATCTGCAATAACACAATTACACATTTAGACTTCAACGATTTTCACGATGTAGAACAGTTTTTAACTTGTGATTTGTGCAATACTAAGCTCTGATATAGTATGACAGACTATGTTAGATTTAGACAGAACAATTAACAATAGTGACTCCATGAGATTCAGATTGCTCTTTTAATTTGACAAAAACAAAAGTGACCAAGGCATTAAGCAGTGCCAAATATCTTTAAAGGTTTAAATCAGGGGTCTCAAACTCAAACCATCCTGAGGGCTGCATGAGGGTATTTTTCGATAGCTCAAGGGCTGCACAACCTGTTATCTCTCATGACACCTTGTAACGCCAATCATTTTGTGGGCCACGTGTTTGAGACCCCTGGTTTAAATGCTGCATAACCTATGCATGCAAATGATAAATATACTGGATTCTGTGTAACCTGTCATGCTTTTCGAGAATATTTCATGTATTTTTCACAAAATACAAGACTGAACTACCTCATATTCCTTAGCAAAGCAGGTTAAGTTTATTATGTCATTATGTTTTACACTGTGCACCTCAAAATGTCCATAAATCCTCCATTGTAGTAGGTAATTTTTCCCCCTCATAATGTTCCAAAAAATCTGTTCTAATAATTGACTTTTACAAACATTGTAACATTAAAATCATGGTGCCATGAAGTTTTATCATATTTTCATTGTACTGAAACTAGTCAAAATTCACCAAAAAATGTACAGAACAATTACAGATCTTTGTTTTTGTGAATAATTAAGTTTTATGAGCCAGTAAATTGATACTACAACACAAGCTTTGCATTATTCATGATGAGGTTTACTGTTCCATAAAACTTGTTATATTCATGTAAACAATGCGCATGTGTGTGATTCGAATTTTTAACATAGCTTTAAAAAAATTTCAGTCATATCGCTACAATGTCTGCAGTGTGGCAGTTTATAGTGATGTCTAGCACTGGGGCTTCATGCCGCAGACATGTAGCATGATGTCCCACCCAGTCACATTATCCTGATACCAGGTTAACCAGTCCTAACACTAAACTCTCAATCCTGAGTGCCAAACGATGCAGCTGTTAGTACCATTTTTTAAATAAGTCTTAGGTATGACTTGGCTGGGATTCGAACTTGCGACCTCCCAAATCTGAGGTGGATGCTCTAACCACTGGGCCACCGGAGCAGTTTTCATATAAACAAAGGTCTATATTTAGATAATAAAGTCAATTTACTTTGTGTACCCACCTTCCTAATATTATAACTGTCAATTTGGCAACCTGAATAAGCATCACACACTCTAAAATTGGTAGTGCACGATCCTGATTGCTGGTGTGAAATCTCTGCATTGACATAAAACTGTAAATATATGGCTTTTGATTTTTTAAATTAAAAAAGTTCATGTTCCTGTATCTACTGAAATCAGTCTGAAAACATCTGGTTCCTCTGCCCACTTGGATATATGCACATCTTTGATGTAATTTTTGATATACACTAAAATAGCCTGGTGCTGTTCTGAAGTGGTTTAGGTAGCTGAAGACAGGATGTATTTTCTGTGCAGTAACAAACATGATGATTGAAGACTGTAAGTCAAAAATTCACCCTTCTCCAGCTTGGGACCTTTAACTGCCTTTGTTACTCAGAACTCAGATTCATTTCTAAAATTAATCTGAAATCAAAGAAAACAAATGTTAATGTCATTTAAATGAAGTGGGAACATTCTGAAAATTCTTGAATCAAAATTGTAAACAATACTGTTATCACCCCCCACATATATTCATTACATTTTTTAAAACAATACTGTTATCACCCCCCACATATATTCATTACATTTTTTAAAACAATACTGTTATCACCCCCCACATATATTCATTACATTTTTTAAAACAAGAGACCCGTTTACAAATTGAAAAATATAATACAGATATATAAGTCTATTTCCTTTCAACAATAAAACTTCTAAAACAAACTTCAGCATAACACTGTGTGAAATCCTTGTTTATAGGCAGCCAATTATTCTGATTCCCATTTTTGTAAGTTCTTCATAGAATGAAAATAAAGAACTGTGACCTGTCACCTATATATGTGCTTCTTAAATCCCTGAAACATAATTGTACATACAGAAATATTCTCAGAACTGGCCTCCCTCTGATATGCTACAAACTGATGCCTTTGTACAAGAATAAAAAAAATATATCATAAAATGTCATTTGAAACAGCAATTTATATAGCAAATTTTTAAACACTTTAAATTATATGACAGTCTATTCGACAGAATTTTGGAAACTGTAAAAGAAACTGTACAGTACCTTTAGGATATACATGCAGTAGGAAAATATATTTTAGAGAAATAGAAAAATGAAGATAACTACTATAGACTGTGCCCAAACTTCATTCATGAGAATAATAACCTTAAAACTGCATTCCCTCACCCAAAAATTGCATACTGATATGATTTACCATATGAAGAACAGCAAAAAATACTTCTGCAAAATGTTTTCAGCCAAAGTCTAGAAAAAAGGGGACATCAGGGTCTATTTTACAACATCTAATTGTACGACTCATGCTGAATTCTAAAACTGCACCCAAAAAATTAAACGAATGTGAAAATTACATCGTGATTGCAAACATTACCTGTCCACATCGTTAAATCTCTCCAAAGTGTAATATTATAATATAAATTTCCTCCTTTGTAAAAATCAATGGGGTTGGGATTACGAACACATTTTATAAATTCTGTGAATTCCTCCACTAAGTTGGCACATGAGAAAACATACAACATGCATGGTTTGAAAAAAAGCCCTGGAGATATATTTTGTCAGACAGTTTTCAAAGACACATTAGATCCAGAACTAAAGCAAAGGAACACTATTCCATCTTGTAACTTTTGTTGTCTTGTATCTCTTTATTCACCTAATTTTACTGAATTTTAATTTGTATTCATTAGTCTTGGAAAATAAATACCTAAACTTCAGAAATAAACAATTAACAAAAAAAAAAAAGGGTCAGTGTGAACATGCACAGTGAAATTGTACAGGGAAACTTCACTATAACACAATGGTAGGGATTCACCGAATGCCAACATGTTATCTAACACATCATGCGATACTGTAGCAAATCAGTCAATGTATATGTATCTACTAGATTTCCAAATGGTGGTGGTGGGGGGGGAGCTGGGTAGGGCCAGAATTAAACATTTAGTAAGAAATAACAAAACTGTGCTGCCTACTTTTTTTTCTGGCATAAAAGTGGTCAACCAAGAAGCAAAAGTGTCTGTTCAGCTTTAAAGACTTTTACAATTAACATTTTGGAAAGATTTGTCTGCCCAGAGACTAAAAAACACACTTCTGTAGCCTATTCTGTGTGCAGTGTGACAGGCCAGCAAAGCAGCGCTGGAATGTTGCAAAGTCATTCTTGTGAAATTCCTTATTCAGTTGAAGGAAAACACAAAAGAGATGTATTGGCTGCCTTGAATCAACATACTGTGATGATGGAAATAATGAGTTTGGATTTTTGCAGGAGATTAAAGATATTGTTTTTAAGTTAACAACCAATTGTTCACCAGGTGCCGATTCTCTAATGAGGCTAGTTAGGGACTGCATGTGCTATTCATGTTTTGTTTCAATAACATGCATGTACATTGCTTTATTCCTTTTGACACTAATATGTGCCCTGCAAACAATGCATAAACGCACAAAATGTGAATTTTTTATGTAGATAAATTATAGCTGACAGATTTCTAGGTCAACAAAATTTGTCAGGTTACATAGAATGGAACAGAAAGTTGGCATAGCCCAAAAAATAAAAGTTGAAAATATCTCATACATAGGAATCATAGAACAAGTTTCTAAAATAAAACCCTTTTATACAAGTATACATAATTTTATAGGAATTATATTTCAAATATGATTCCTGGTGGATGATCAGAGTGGACTGAGGTTGCTTCACTGAACGGCTTTTAGCAAAACTTTCAGCATACTATAGGCTATATCATGATGAAGAAAAGGGAGCTAAGTACCTTCCCAAATTATTGCAACACAAAGAGCGCATTGGTTATTTTGGAGGAATACCTCTTTATTCTGTTATCACTTGAGATGAGACAGAAGCATTTTTTTATTGATTTCTAGGAAGATAATGTCCCCCTAAAAATGAACTTTTAGTACTGTGAAAAATGTTTCAAAATCAAAGCTACATTGATGTTACAGTACTAGAATAAGCACCTGCATAACATTGGTCCAGCAAGAGAAGTTTTAAGCCAGAGGGATGTGAAGTAAAGGAGAGGTTTCACTGCATGATTTCCTCTAATAAAATCTGTCAACCCACCCCTCCACTTTTGTCCCCACCCAATCTGTATTTTCAACTGTGACATTATTATGTTTCATATTTCAGACTCTTTCATTCTTTCTGAGACTATAAAGGAAAGTGAGAAACAGCATCATTGAACTTTAAGGAGATTCAAAATGCTGCATCAAGAGTAATATGAAAGGAATTAAGGGCTACTAGGAGAAACCTGAGGGCACAAGCATTATAGTTGTCAGGTCCCTTCTACTTACATGCATATGGTAAGCATAAAACAAACAAAACTTTTTTAACATCAAATATTATAATAAATAACATCAGCTCTGAAAAGCTATTACTATGACAAAACAATCAACTAAAAACAGATACAGAGCTACATGAATATATTAGACATAAAGATGCACGAATGTAACACAGAAAGCACAGAGAAATTTGCATGCAAAAAATATATAAGATATTGAAAACATTTTTAAAGACCCATACAATGATAATGTACATAAGCAGTGTGTGGTATTACCAGTATATTCAACGATACTTTTACTGGCAGTATGTACCACAGTACTTTTTTTTTTATTGTACCGGTACACTGGTAGTTTCCATCAGTAAGGAATATACAGAAATTCCCAAGTGATCTTCTTATGACCTTAACACCAGCAACATATTTTCATTCTTCATGACAAAACAATTTAAAAAGTTGTTTTTTTTAACAAAATGGTTGTATCTGTCACACACAAAAAATGGTGAATATTACAAACATAATTAAACTTATGAGCCTTTAATCACATGTTTGACACATGTCACATATGCCAATGTAGTGGTCAAACAAACTGTCATGAAAGATCATTAGGTCATATTCAACTTTTGGAAAAATCTTGGATTAAAAAAAAACAAAACAAAAAAACATGTAATGTTTTAGTTATTTACTAGCACATGTAAATGTATTAAACACATGTATTCCTTTGTAAGACCACAAATAATCCTTCGATTTTCAGGAGTGTAGTTGTTTCCTTTCTGAACTTTACATAATTTCTCAAGCCTGGTAAGTATTTTCTTGTTTGTATAGTGTTTTTCTTTCCTTGCCCATCTCATAAATATCTTGCTTGGGTGTTGGCATCCCACTCAAAGTTTCCCTGCCTATTATATCAACAGAATAACTAGTACATCGTAGGCTTCTGTATCAACACTTCCTATCTGAATCAACAGTTCTCTAATGTCAGCAAAATGTCTTTCACAGTATCAGCTATAGTGTAAGCTTAATCATCCCACCTTCGAGATTTTAGATTAAAACTTGTACAACATTTAACATAAATAGTAAATTCATCTTCTATAAGGTACTGACCAATTAATTTTTGGAGGGGTGGAGGCTGTGATTTTCTTTTGAGCTGAAATAATTTCTTTTCTTTTCACCTCAATATAATTAATACTTTTTCTAAATAATATCATGGATATAATATGGTATTATTTTGCTTTAAATCAGAGCAAAATATTTTCCCCAGCTACTGACAGACAGAATAAAACAACAAAAAAAAGTGTCAGGCCCCTGCTCAGGACATTGAATTGTTGGTCCCGAAAATAACTGCAGTATACCATGGTACATATTGCAGTACATTCAGAAATATCATGGTATACTGCAGTATAAATTTTTTGTGGTATCCAGCTCTAATTGACATAAAGAACACATACAATCAATGGATAATTACACAATAGTTGCAAAGAACCTGTTACTGCCAGTCACCAGTTACCGCCACCATTATTTTTCATGTGCTCACATGTTCATTTTACATTTCAAGTTTGTAAATAATCTTTCAAGGTCAGTTTTATACCATCAAATGAAAAAAAATTCTCTATGGAGATAAAAAAATATTGTTGGAAAACTCCTGCAACTTAGATTAGAAACTACCAACACTGAGGGTGAGTTACTTTATTCCATAAATATCACTTCAATATTTACATCATCCGCTGTAACAAAAAACTGGATATGGGACCTCAAATCCATGCAGAAGACATCGATCCTAAAACATTTCATTAGTTTATTTTGTTGCTTTTTTTTTTTTTTTAACCAATAAGTGTCCTCCTATGATTAGGGTTTTTCTCTTATTTATGGAGGGGGGGGGGGCACCTAACCTTGTACCTCACTTAATAATTTTCTTGACATCATTTGATATTTATTTGATGGGGTTGACTGAAAAAACGTAAGTGGTGTTACTTTTAAGCAAGCTGATTTAAGATGAAATATTAACTCATTTAAAAGTGTGGTAAAAGTTAAACCAACTAGAATACATAAAAGTAAGCTATTGGCTAACACATTTGCAAATTTATAAACAAGAAAAAACACTATCATGACATAAATACATATGGTTCCTGCATCAAAATGATTTTTATTTTCTATGAGTTTTCCAGGAGATTTTAAGAAGGAAATGAACAATTTAAGGAGTCACTTTTAAAGTCTGATACTTTGATTAAAGACAGTACTGCAGTTGAAGGTAATTTTTCTTATAATCATATATATAACCCAGGATAAACATAAAATATTCGAGAACTGGGCATACATACCGGTACATGCGCAAAAATCTTAGTTACTAGACTCAAGCATGGCTACAGATGTAATGTGACAATCACTTCAAAAATGTTCACTACAAAGTTGCAGTGGAAGAAAAAAGTATTTTCTCAAACAAAAGTTTTTAGTTTAGCTTTTCCTTATCAAATTCCAGGACATTTTATGACAAAAAGTAATTTTAATGGAGGTTTCCAGCAATTCAAATTCCAGAACCTCCTTAAAATCATCAAATGCCAAAACCTCTGTAGTACAACCAGGATTATCTACTTTATGCTTTCCCTTCTGTAAGAATGTGCAGCCCAACTGCAGTCAGGCCTCCAGGTATTTTAATATTCCAAGACAGACAACTGAAGACACTCTTAAAGATTGTTGAGTAAAACATGGGCCTGAACCAAGCTGAATGCTGGATATAACAGACAAAAAGGCTATAATTAGTTACATGAAGTAAAGACCTTTTCAATAAGTTAATTACTTCCCTTAGAAGGTTTTGTCATCACTTAATCAACTTCCGGGGACTACCTTAATGACTTTCTTACTGGTATATATGTTGTTACAATGAACTATTTAAATGATGATGCTTTGGAAAGGTGTAAAATCCCGGAACTTTAATCTTACTGGAGACAGCAAGGGTAGAATGTTTGCAGAAAAGGAAGAACTAGTCAAACGAACAAAGGGGATTAAAGCAATGGGCCTAAAAGACTTGAATTTTGTTTTGTCAACCCATCAGAATGAACACAATGCAAGGACAACCGAGAAATTGGTCACTCCTCTTGGTGAGAAAATGCCATCTCCATCGTCACTGAATAATTGTACCTAATACCTGTGTAAATTCCCAAATTTTACAGACAATGATGTTTACAATTATTTAGTTTTGACAATGAGGCAACGTGAAAGTTGAAGAGTGATATGGTGTTTTTCAAGACCGGCACATCCACAGTGTTAACCATGTTTTGAAGGAAAGTTATTATGTGATGTAAAGCAATACTGTTGCTTCCAAACTGCAATAGGAAAGGAGAACCCTGATTATACTGTATGGTTCAGTCACAAAGTCACAGGAAATGTGATTTCAGCAGATTGCAATTGTACAGCTGGTTAACTATTTCATTAATATATATATATATATATATATATATATATATATATATATATATATATATATATATATTTATATATATATATATATATAAAATATTATATAAATGTTTTATGATACTTGCTTCATTAAATGTTAATGCCATGCCAGAATAACACAAAAATCAGGGGTTTTTTCAGAAGAAAAAGACATTAATTTGTATACCTCCTCAAGCAGGCTTAAAACATAAATCAACATATCCTGTGCTTTTTTCTTGCAGTATTTAAATGTCCAAGTTCCAAGATAAAAATAGTACCAAAATACATTGTTAAAAAAAAATTCAAAACATATATCCTAACTCATTATTTTTACTTGAAAAATAACTTGGAAAAAGAGAAAAATGTAAGACTTTGCATTCACAATATACCCCACCCCACCCCCATTAAATTCCATCACTTATTACTATATATAATCAATTATGCATATATAAAAGTGGGGGGGCCTTGTACACGAGTTCTTTTTCTCAACATTGATTTTACTTTTTTCAGGTTGGGTGAAGCCTGCAATCATACTGGGGCAATGTTATATGTACTTGTGGATATATCTGAAAAGAAAAATTATGAACGAATAATCCCAGAAAACAGCATTTTAGTCCCAAGAAAGCAATGAATCTTTTGTTTCATAGCTCACAAACTAATATTGAGGATCCTTCATTTCAACCAGGTGTTAATGTTGAAAGGTTTCGCCGAAAACTTTAAAATCTAAATTCCAATGCTGGATGGTTGACACATTTTGAAAAGACCAAGGATGAAGCAGATAGAATACCAGCACTCTGTGACAACACTGACTACATGTTATCAGACAAAGCAGATGTCATCTGAAAATGCCAATTTGTTTCAATAATCACTTCAGAAACATATCTTATTCTAAAGAACAATGTGCCAAAATAGAACTTGAAACGAGAGGTCTATATACTAACAATATATGGATGGAATACCACAAATGGAGAATTACAAGGTCAAAGTTTGGCCAAGTTACAACACATAAAGAAACATACTCTAGCAGGCAATTTACTGAAAGTTATCATGGGCTATGCACCATTTGATAACAAGTATGTCAAATGTGCTAGGGATTTAGAAATGTGGAACAAGATGGTAGAAAAACAAAATTCTTTCTATTTGAAAGGAATTATTCCTGAAATGTATACAACACATGTGCTTAGAGGTGTTCCTTTGTACCAGTTGGTCAGCGATGATAAGACAAATAAAGTGATTATCAAATTAATGACACAAGTTACATTTCAAATAATTTATGGACTCGATAATCTTTGAATAAAAGATTACACAACAATATATACTGAAGAGTTTAAATTTTTTATAAAGACTGCAATTGACATGAACATATATTTTTTTTACTAAATTAGTTGTAAATCTGTGTTATTACATAGGCAGCTGTTTCTTAGTGTCAAAATTATTGCCAGAGAAATTTGGAAAATAATGTCATCATGCATATGATGATAGCAGACTGCTTTAATACATTTAAGTTAAAGTTGGAACAAGACTAGGTTGCTTTGCAAAGTGGTGGTCGTAAATTTGTTAATCGCATACATATCTTCCATAGTTCTGTTGCTTGTTGTGACATATTTGTAGGCATAAAAGTTTTCAGAATATTAAAATTTTGTATCATTACCACCTGTCTCTCAACATGGATACAAAGACTAGCAATTATTCATGTTTTCACTTCTCTTTTGGAAAAGAGTTTTTTCTTTTGTTTAAAAGGAGGGATGATGAGATGGTCACCTTTATGGGTTGTGATGTCTGAAATAAGGAATCCTTTGTCTGCCATAATCGCATCTCCAGGTTCACACATATCAACCAGGCCAATGTATTTGGTAATTTGTTTGTCACTTACATTCCTTGCCCACAAATCCGACACAAATGTTACAAACCCCACCACCACCCCAGACTAATTCTAATTAGCCCTTTCCATGTCATATGTTATTTGTAATCACTGTACATCAAATATTTGTTTTGTAGGGAACTGGGCATTTCAGTGCATAAATCTGTACAATCAATTATCACCCTACAACTGGGATATTTTTTCTTGAAACCAAGTGGAATATGTTCATCAACAACATGTCCTGAAGGCCATTTGACTAGAAAATATAACTGAATATACAAATAATCAATCCACCTATTAAAAATAATTAGACATGTTGATGTTCTAATGTTAAATCGATCTGCTAAATCTTCCAGTAACAAACCCAGTCTCAAACTGCATCAAGACAAGAACGAATTCATCTATCAGATACAACTGTCTCGGACATCCCTTTTCACTTGTGGTACCATAGCAAGCTGTCTGACCTGTAGCATCATTCTCAATTTCATGAAATAATGCCTTGAAAGTAGCTGAATTTGGAATTCCAGTATAAAACAGCATTTTTTAGTCATCATTTTCAATATCCTCTTATGTTAAAACAGGGAAATTAACCTGTATCCTGCAATCTACAGTTGTCACTTTGTGAACAGGAGTGCAATATTCAGGTGAAATTTCATTAAAATCACCCCGTGTGGAAACATCCATCCTCTGTATGATATTGGTTTCTGTTGATTGGTTGTTAATATGAGTGGCAATGTCTTCTAAGTTTATGGGTCCACAGTAATCATGCAAGTGTATAGAGGTGTTCAGAGGCAATTCACTTTTAGCTATAAATGATTCTGAAATATGATTTGAATCTTCTGCATCTCTGGCAGCACTCTGTTGTTGAACAAGGTCAACATGTTCAAGATTTTGATATAGTTGAGGGTCACCACTCGCAAAATCCATGGATTCACTATCCAGATTCTGAAATTAGATAATTATATAAATATAAGCATAATTTTGTAACTGTTAATAATTACATGTACATGTGCAGCATGCACAATTACAAGTTGGTGCAGGTGTAAGTTTAATTTTATATAATGTCGGTGGTCTGGGTAAAATACATAAAACACAAGTTCTATATGAGTTATTTTGCCAACCTAACAATAGTAGAAGTATTTCATAGCTCAACAGGCAGTTACACAGATATTACACACGTATTGTGTAACAGTACAGATGTAGACATCAGAGTGCCAATGATAACAGCCAAATGAAAGATAATGTAACATTAGACAAAAAACAATTCAACGGTAGATAAAAGCACATCAAATTAGACTCAAAGCATTAGTCTACATGCAAATGCACAATTTGTTGCATTTTCAAGTATGAACAGATGTAGCACACCACAAAGAGGAGTACACTGAAAATTTAACTATGGAATGTGACTATTTTATTGTTTAAAGCATGCACAATGTTAGTGATTACAGCTAATTAAAATACATTACAGAATAAGAATCCTAGCCTCATATCATTTAAAATGGATGGAGCATAATAGTACTCAATTTAGCCACTTACCAACGTTTGAAACACCTTGTTCGGGAAGACTGAAGGCACTGGATGCTCTTTTAACAGCCCACTTCTACTGACAAAATGATTGGAACACATTTGGCTTTTGGCAGTGTAAATGAAATCTTTGCCTACTAACCGTGACTGCCGGAGCCAAACTCTACATAGTTTGTATCTCACAGGAAACCTGTACAATGATATTGATTTCCTGTCTACTTCCTTCCATCTAAAATTGCTACAAATGCAACAATACTTGCGGGTATTTGCAACAGGTATTCTTCGACAGCTGATGAATGGGTAGTCTGCGAAAGTAGTAGCGGCAGTTAATGCACGCGCAAAAAATGCACTAAAGCGTTCCTATCGGGGGAAGACAACAACACTTAATGAAAAGCTCTATATGCAAGGGTTCCCAATGACAGGGTCTATTGCTAGAGGGTTGTATTTGCTCTCTTACGAAGAAAAACGAAGATCATTATTTCCATTTTAAATAAAGGTTCATCCAATAATGGTTCAGAAAATTCTTGAGGCTGCAAACAGAACTTACTGAGTAATCTAAAATGACTGGATAAGACTAGGTCATGCACATACAATAAAAAAAGTCTTACATAATTATTTGGCACTATTGAGTAGTATTATCAAGAAGCTGGGGTTAGAAAAGAAGTCATATATTCAAATGAGATGGAACAGGTTAGAGTGGAAAGGAGAAAACACAACAGAAAATAATAGGTTTGAAGAGTCATCAAACATATCAACAAGCTCTAATATCATCAGTAATAAATTTTTTTATGCTACAATCATGACAATTTATAATAATTTCTTTACAGTTTTGTGGCTTTTATATATCTGTCCAAAATAAGATGACACAGAATTCATCAGCAGCCTCTGCCTGAACAATGAAAAATAATTTTATTAGTGACAATAAAAAGTCAGTCATAAATTATTTATGACACAATACGTAAATATGTTTACTGATGTGTTGTTTTTAAATATTTTGTCCAAAACATTATGAAAATATTATAATAATTTTATTCAACTCTTGTTGTTAATTGTTTATTTACTTTCATATTTCCTTGTCAATTTATTTTTTGATAATTATTTTCAATGACCCAGCCAGATAATTACATAAAACTTGTCTCAATTATATTTATAAAAATGATTCAACTACTTACCTCTATGTTCTCCGTGAAATGATAACAGACGAATTCTTGGCAGAGAAAGGCCTGTTACATATGTAATTATACATCAAATTAAATATCTCTGACTCCTTAAACTTCATTATATCAAAATATTTATTAAAAATGCAGAGAACACAACGTTATTGTAACCTTTTTTCCATGTCACACAGTTACAAAAATATTCCATTTATTCAACCAGTGAATAAGTAAAATTACATGCATTCCTATCATTAATTCCTAACAAATAACAAAACATTAATTTGAATTAAAAAGCAACACAAATTAAAATTTAAATAATCAGAAATAAATCAGTTTTCATCTGATTAAAGAGTAAATATAATCTAATAATCATGTGTGAATAGATCATCAATTTTCAACATGTGGTGACAATTGGTACTGACTCTCTCAGAAAGTTCATCACCGACTCTGTTTTAATTAACAGTCCCCACGTAACAGGTCAAGTTGCTGATTTTACATTTAACACCAGGGAAAATATTGTTAAAGGCCCTGATTTATGCATTATATTGCCAAGGAGCAAGTTCATGTCGTTAGTGGATGATTATAAAAAAGAAAACCAGGAAAAAGTGGTGAGAATTGGTCTCCAACCAAGAGCCCGGAATGCTGTATTATCACTGTACCTAATGTTTTTTATCGGTACATATTAAAACTGTTTTGCTATTGCTGCTTACTTATAATTTGTAAATTTTCAATGACTTTCCCTCTTTCTATTCCTATAAAAAAATCTTTGTCAAATGAAGCGCTCAAATGTAAATAAAACAGTATATGGTAGCTGACCCAGATTAACCTACTATGGGGGAACAACTTTATATTATTGCGGTATTTGCATAACTTACGTATGGTAGCACGCAGGTATTATAATAAACATAAAACACAACTTGCCTATGAGAAGAAATGTCCACGCTTGTACCGGCATAGTATTTCCACAATAAATAAAAGGATCCAATGATAAAAAAGAACACAAATATAATCAAAGTATAAATCCATGCAGAATCCATGAATAATAACATTACAAATTAAAAGCAACAATTATTTAACTTTATATGAATTTTAAATGCAATGTGGGCAAAGAAATGTAAATATATAACAACTATTATTAATATAATTATTATTAACATATTACTGATTTAAAGAAAGTTTAACTGTTATTATATTCTTATTTACGTACGAGAAGTATGATCATAAGCAAAATTTTGTAAATTTTGGTCCATATTGGCTACCATGAAATGAAATTGCAACTGTAACCTTGTAAGGACATATATGTCACCATCAGTATATGACCTATAATCCTCAAACATCAGATGATATACTAATATATTCATAATCAAAGCCAATGCCGGTGTAGCAAGTTCGACTGGAGTTTCTTGTATGATGATCAATGTAAATGCATGCACTTTACAAAGGAGTGATGTTCATTCGTTTTAATGTAAACTTATTAAAAAAAAATTTTGAGATTTGAGAGGAAATTGTACAAGAAGATATTTGCGTCCTTACTGGCAACAGCTTTACATCTGTAAAAGACCGTTAAACGGCGCGTGTCCAAAATTAATCGAAAAATCCCGTTTGTCGCGATAATACAGCGTTGGAGTATAGTAGATTCAGATGCGTCGACTGGATTTAGCTGACAACACCACCTCCTCAGTTTCGATTCAACACTTACTAAAAAAAACATTAAATCACCTTTACAATCGAACAATCTCAGCCAAAATCGTGGCGCCCTGTCTTTGGTTTTGTACATATTATGATAATTAAACCATGGAATAAGTTAACTGTCGAATTTCTTGCAAGACCCGCATCTTGCTGGTAGCATAAACATGCGGCAGTGGGGGGGGGGGGGGCACACTAAATCTGTTTTGCCTCCGACAACGTTTTCATACGCTTCTAGAAGGTTTACAGTGTGTCAGAAACACATAACCCACCATGTACGTGCGGCGCTATTTTTTTCAAATAAATGCAGACTAAACCAACTTTGACATTAACATCTGTATTTGGCACGAGATAACCAATCCTCCATCTTGCAACATGGCACCTCAGCATTGATTTATTCTGCGCATGCGCATACAATCGTGATCCGGGTCATCGTCTTTTCTTGGCATTAACTACCAGAGCGGGAAACGTTTTAAATTAGTGGTCACTTATATTCTGCAAGATTACATTGTTCTTTACTTTTCTTTTCCTTTCTTTTTAGAAGAAGGGAGAAGGTGTCATTTATAATACATATATTTTTTTATGAGGATGATTAGATTAAATATGGCGCGATTCTTTCATTGCGCATATTTTGCTATTTAAATTAGGAAAACTAAGTTGAGGGAATATTGTCTTCATCACAAGCCACGAAAGACAATTCGCTAAGCGCCTTTATCATAAAGGATCGTAGAGGCTCGTCGCCCGTGCCTTGCGACGATGGTCAATTGCTTGTTAAAATACAGCTATCATACTTAAATCTAGGACACGGTTTCATCTAAATATTAAAGTAGCCTTTACCTTGATATTTCGAACTGATTTAGCATACTTTTTCAACTTCTGAGGCAGTGAAATTATTCAAACTTTTGTCAGAGGTAATATAGGTCCAGAGAAACAGATAAACACATCAACTGTTTAAGGTGGATGTCAACGTCGTCACATAGGTGCATTTATTCAACTTAAATTGAATATTAATTGTTGTTCTAAAATTTAATACTAATACAACTTAATAGAGTCTGTTTAGTCCTGACTGTTGAATGCTCTGAACTAACAAGTACCAAAAAAAACAAAACAACAACAACAACCCCAACACACACACACACACACACACACACACACACACACACACACACTCAACTTTGATACAAAAATTATTGATCGTAATGAATTGTTTAGTGGTGGTTGGGTACAAAGCTTGGTCAAGAAAGCAGGTCGTGAAGTCTATGACAACAAATAACTGGGTAGTACGAATTCTTTTCAGCACATGCGGTTTTCATTGTGACATAACAGCGCGTGACATTCAGTCCGGTTTGTACTGGATCATACCTTTATACTGACATCTTCCAAACTGTCCACGTATTTTAACACTAATTTTTGCTCTATGTATTTCTCAGATGTGTATATAACAATTGTTCAAATAACTGGATATATGAGGATCGAAATAAGTGAATAATCACCATCGAAAAGTATGTGCAATCAAATTCTGCAACAATTAAACTTATTACTGAAAGAGCCGGTATGAATGCCGAGATGACCTGCAAAAAACTTGTATTTTAAACTTACGTCAAAATTATTTTAAGAGAAATTTATCAAATTTTGATTTTTTTTAGATATAAATATTATCTTTTCAGACAAATATTTGAATATAGTGAATACCGACATAGATCAAGCGTGGAAAGAGTACCTCGCATGCTATATTTTTTGTCGATATTGTGCCTTAGGACTACAGACCCTCACATAATTTATCACGAATTGAAAGTCCAGTTATTGGCTCCAGGATAATCCATTTTTATTAAATTAACACACACGCAAACACACATGTATGTAGCAAATATCTACTGAATTGGAAAATACTTGATATGATTTGGATGTAAGTGAGTGATAGTTTTGTATTGTTTTGAATGGAAGCCAAAATTTTCGGAAGATGTATCCGTTGCATATAAAAATCAACTATCTTTTTTTTAAAGTAAAATACCAACTCGATCAAATTAACGTTATGAATATAACCCCTACTAACTCCCATATCCGACCCTCACAAAGATGAAAATGTGTCTTGTTTGTCTATAAGGTACAGAAAAAGGGCAACAACTCCTGTCCATTACTACCCCCTTTCGCCTACAGGTGGCACTAGTTTAAGCTGAGCGGAACATCATGTAAGGGGATGTTCGCATTGCAGGGAGAATGGGAGGATATTAAAGTATTGTGATCATGTAAGTATTCTAGGAGAAACAGAATTTACTAGAAAAAAATTCTTTTTCCTTCCAATACATTCCCCGATCACATTAACGTTAGGAGAATAGGAAAAAGTTGGAGGGAATGTTGAGCGTCCAGTCCATATCCCAGATAACTGATCAGTGGAGAATATTGGATTCCCCATATGAAACTTATCCCCCTCTCCTAATTCCGAGCCGCACAATTATAGACAACGTGCTTTACATCTGAAAAGAAGAAATAATGGGATCTTCTTTACCGCATAAAAATTCCAGGTGAATCTAGCGTAAGTTGCTCGGATGCTCATCCGGAGGTTAAACTGATGCCAATTTAGTCTCATAACCTCTCGTGCGACTGAGTCTACCAGATCCAGAGTTTATTGCTGTGGAGCCAAGTCTTCTAGAGAAAACTCTTGGTCGATTTTGTATGCCAACCAATGGTGCTGATGATATCATTGATCTTTGACCATTAAGACAAGGCTCTCAGTGATTACTATTATATCATTAGCAGAGATCTTAATGAGATGAATCTGTTCTTGCGATGTGTTATAGTATGCCGTGCATATTAACCACTTCAATCAGGACGAGAGGGATTGAGGGGTTATGTCCTCTGACTGCGAGAAAGGCTCTCAGGGATTGGTCTTATCTCATGAGTGGAGATCTTCGTGAGGCGGTTCTGTTCTAGTGATATGTCAGAGTATGCCGTGCGTATTACCCACTTCAGCCACGATAAGAGGGTTTGAGGGGTTATGTCCTCTTTCCAAGGTTCGTACTGGGAGAACTAGGTGTTTTTGAGCTCTACAAACTGGCTCAATCCGCTTCAGATAAATTCTGAACACACGTACCGTGTCCTGTCTGAAAATCTCTTGGGTCATTTTAATACATGAGAGAGTTCGTGTTATGAATCTTTGGTCTTAAATTAAGAAACAGAAAAGAGCGAAAACCAACAAGTTTTGTAAAATTCAACACATAATGTATTTCCGTAGACTACAAAGTGAAAATTTAAAAACAACTTATTGTATTGCGAATTAAATCCCAAATAGTCCTAAAAATACTATCGCAAGTCAAAATGTACAGAATTGCAAATGAATTCCAGTAGTGTTCCGAATACATTCCAATATTGAACATGCTGATGTGCCAATAGCCTTGAATGTGCTATGTGCCAACAGTCTTGAATGTATCACAATTATATCATCCAAAGTTACTTGAATGATATTAATTCCAAAAATAATGAACGCATTGTAATTGAAATGAATAATTTAAGTAAATAAATCCTCCCAAATTAAAAACTGAGCACAACAATAAGACTGAATCCAATTTGGATGTTTAGGTTGGAACGAGTAATTCCAATATAATAAACCTTATTCTAAAAACCTAGACACAATCTAAAAGCCAGGATGAGGTCAGGTTTCTTACTAACAATTTTGTAGAGAAAACCCCAAACAAAACAAAACAGAAACATGTACACCAGGAATTTCCAAGGGGAAGACCATTATCCAGAATTCAAACTAAAGTAAACATGTTTACTTCCAGTAATATCTAGCTGATCTGATCGTAAGCCTTTAAAGTGGAGGACCTTCTACCTGGTTCAATTCATTCCAAGATTTAAGAGTTGAATTGTTTCTACAGAAAAACTCTCTCGTCCAGAGCAGAGCGTGATGGAGACGACGGTTTGGACATGGATTGAACACGTAGGTCAGAGGCTTGTTGAGAAGATTCAGCATTAATAGTATCTTCTTGATATCGCCAAATCAAGAAATTCGTTGATCCAGGATTAGTCTCATCAGAGAGGGACAATCAGAATCATTCTACACTCCTGGCCCATCAATTCTGTATAATCAACTGAAAGAAAGAGCGTCGACGGACCAAGCCTGGGGCTGGTTCTGGTGAAACACAGGTGGAAAGTTTGTGATTCCTCCTCGTTGCCAAAAAAAAAATATCAATTATCGAACACCCCCATAGTTGACAAATGTGATGAAAGACCAACGCACGGAGGGACCCCACTGTATGGAGATTCTGTTCTCTCCTTGACAGAGAATCGCCAAGACACGGACTCTGCCCGGAACATGTCTGATCTGGATTTCGATAATTCGTGCACCAATGGCGGAATGTCCAGACTTGAATGTAGAGTTGGGGTGATTTGGTACCGTTCTGCTTGAGAAAGTATGTCTGTACAGCTGAGTTGTTTGATATGATGAGCTCCATCTCGTTCTGGAGATTGTCGCTCGAAAACGAATGGTTTTGATGATAGCTTTCATCTCCAAGAGATTGATGTGGAGACTTATGTCCTACGGACCCCACTAGTCGTTGACAGATGGGTTGCTTAGCCACCGATGTTTCCGTTTGTACACACGGTCACATCCGGGTGTGTCTGTCCGAGGTATTCCTGTCGTGAGCCACCTTTGGCTGAGTCACTGGTCCAGGAATGATAATATATCATTCGTTACATTGATCTTATAATCGAGTGGCATGGAAAGGTGACACCCTTAAGATAGCAACGTCGTTCTGCAAAGGACGCATTTAAAGGAAACCCATTGGGATAAGATCCGCTGCTTCACAGAACAATCCGAGGAGTTGCACAAACTCCCTGGTTGTGACCAATTTCGAGTTGAGAATAGATTCTGTGAGGACGACGATTCGGACCACGGCGAAGTCGAGGAAGATGTACCAGGTTGAGATGGGTGAGAAAATCCATGCCAAGATGCACAAAGATGGGATTTTCCAATTGATCAGAAAACCTATGTGATGTGGAATTGCGCAGGTCACTGGTCTTGGCAGATAGACTCTCCGCAAATTCCTAGATTTTTCCCGACTGCGAGGAAGGTGAAAGGAATGGATGGTGTCCTCATCGTCAAAAAGAACTGAAGCCTTGACTCTTGTATGCCACTGTAGAAGAGGGGGTGGCGGGGATTCGATATCACAAACTAAATTGTATCGCCACCTTGCAGCTATACTCACTCCGCTCTATGGTGGGATCTGAGCATGAATCATCATCAGCTTTATCCTCACATTCAATGTCAGGGTCGTCCTGGACTGGATGAAGATCGATATCCGTAGAATACATTCCCGGAGGCATAGACGAAGCGTGGCCGTGATCTCTAATACTGTCACGGTACCGGCCGAGAGGGTAAGCTGTAAGTAAATGGCCAGCCGTATCTGCAGGATGTAGTCGTCGATTCGGTACCGATGGCTTGTCGAAAACAAAAACAGCCAGTACTGGTGACGGCTGTACGGATGGCAGTAAATACGGTTGTACTACCAGATCCCCGGTAATGTTAATGTTCCATGGCTCAACATGACAAGGTATAGGACGATATATAACAGAAACCATACTGTTATTGAACGGTATGGATGGAGGGACGAATGGCTGGACGGCAGCCAATACGCCATCAGGGCTGCCTAGAACTGTGTGGAAACGCCTCAAAAGTGTTTAAGTCCTCGCCTAAAACAGAGGAAAATGGAAGAAGGAAGATATGGTCATTGAAATCATTTATAAACCCCCATGAGCCAGGACTTACATGCCCTAAAGCAAGGGTCTCAAACACGCGGCCCACCAAGCCATATCCTGTGGCCCGCAAAAATGATTGGCGTCACATGGTGTCATGAGAGATTACAAAGGTGATGCGGCGCTTGGGCCATCGAAAATGTCCTCATGCGGCCCTAATGGTGGTTTGAGTTTGAGACCCCCTGCCCTAAAGCCATGCAGGGACTTGCGGAGGTGACGTACGCCACCTGGGCTACCTAGAATTGTGTGGAAACTCCCCCCAGAGTATCAACATTATTCAGGTGTAAACCTTCCACGACAATCTGACCAAAACATCAATACTCTCGGTCCTTTGATTTCCCACGTAACTCACTGTTTCCTGCAGCTTTCCTTAGTACTGTCGAGCATGTATTCTCCGAGCAACAGGAGCACATGCTGCACGTAGCCGACGATGTACGCTTTGTATATGCGAGAGATGAGTCATAGGATTCTCGCTGGCTTGGATTATTATATTTAGCATACTTAGTCGTGATAGTTAATTCTGAAACGACAAGGTAATAAAGAGAAAAACAAATGCTCAGTTAAAAACGTCTGAGACACCCGTAATATTACTGGTGATAAACAGTGTGCGGGAACACGAACTTCAACACGTTCTGATACATTGCAGCTGTGTATGGCCATGCGGTCAGAGAATGCAGAAACTGAGTCCGCACAGGTGAAAGAGATCCACATAAGTATGGTCAAGATTAAATAATATGTGTAAAACCTCTAGATTATTCATTAATAATCTGAAAATAACGAAATCCTCAGTGGATGGAATGAAAATAGCACACAGATTCGCTTGGTTTCGGGAGTCGAGGTAAACGATATTGTCATTTCATACGCGATTAAAAGGGGAGGTAATTGGCAAGAGTTGCTGTCCTTTGGCTATGTATTATAGACAGAAAAGAAATTCCGTTTTGGGAGGGCTTGATTCGGACTGTAGCACTTATATTCCTAAGGTTTATTTGATCAGGCAACGTATTGGAAGGAGAAATGCACTTTGCCCAATATTACATGTTAAAAGAGGTTCCTCGAGGGTTTGAGGCACCCGGGGGCAATGTTCTTTAATGGTGCACCTACTTAAGACAGAAGACAATTTTATATGCCAGGTGTCAGTATTCTTCCCGCCCCCCGTCCCTCCTAATTATGAGCTTTTTTTGACGAATTGCCCTCGTTACACTAAGGTGAAGGTAAAGTGAAAATTCCATCTATAAAAAGCTCCCAACGTGCTCCCATTGCCTGGCATCCTGGGCAAATTGCACCTCCCTACTTCCATTGCCCCTTGCGGTATGGAGTTGTAGAATAGGCCCAATGCGTCCTCGCTCATGTCGTAAGATGCGACTGAGTGAAGTCAACCCATTAACCCATTGCGTGCCGTGGTGTTGGAGGAAAGGATCCTGGCAGTCGAGTAGAAGAGAGGCAAGATGTTGCCTCTCGGATGAAACACTACTTTGACCTTAACTTCATCTCGACAGGTTCTCAGAAGGACCCAGTCTAGACTCGCCAAGCTTCAAGAGCAATGTTAAAAACTCTGATATCTGACTGTTTTTGATTCAGTTAAAATTACTACTTTGTGACAAATTAGTAGTGTTGTTCACCAAACCGTACAAAGGACAAGGCCCCCCAAGGGCGGTTGCAAGGATCAGCTGAGTAAAGATTATGCGTTTCTTCGGTATATCACCTGGGTAGCCCTGACACGGCGGCACGATTTATCCAGATACACCCAAATACTGCCCAAATATAACCAAATAAACCCAAATGTACTAAAATACTGCCTAAATACATGTACTCCCAAATACTGTCCAGAAACAAGCACGTGATACATTTAAAGAATTTTTAAATTCATTGCAAAGTTAAGTTCTAGGTTAAAATGAAATAGATGAAATTACTAAAGCAATTAGAAATTCTTTGTACGAAACGTAAAGAACATCTCCGATTACCATTAGCTCGAAAATTATCGACAGAGTCCGGAACGACATATATGTCCCTAATTTGCATACTTAATTGCAGATATCTATATTCCAAGAGAATGTTAATTTTTACTTGTGGGCACACCTTCGACATTTAAATATAATTAGCTACTGGCCTCGAGTGCCCCCCCCCCCCCCCCATTCAAAGGCTTTCATGTGTTCGTGTTCCCACCCACTGATATTTATGTGTTGTTTTCTCCGTAAAAGATCAAAAGAATTTTGAAAAGAAAATGTATTTATATGATCTTTTTTGTTGCGATGGTTGCTCTTAATTTGCTACTTTCTTGGTGGGTCGTTCTCTGAGGTTCGTGTATATACAGGCCCGTTATTTCCTCCTCTCCCAATACTTGATAGTTCATTCTATAAAATTAACAACTTGTTATATATTTTGTACTATCACCTATTGACATATTTGCCTGTGGATAATTACATAAGATAATCCCTGTTTCCAGTGATCATGGCCAACGATCTTCCTACCGTCCATGTTGTTTATGTATTTGCTATAATGTTTTGTCTGCTGTATAGTTTCTGTGTCTGGACTGGCCTTTGTGTGGTCAGTTTGTTTCTTTGGTAATTTGGTGTTTATTTCTCCTAGAAAAGATACATACTTTGATGATCTATATATATATATATATACATATATATATATATATATATATATATATATATATATATATATATATATATATATATATATATATATATATATATATATATATATATATATATGATACATATGCATACATCGTTATCTTTGGATTTATTCCTTGGATGCATGCATTTGTATATAAAAATACTGCCAAATATACCAAATACTTCCAAAGACCTCCCAAAGTATATTTAAAAGCTACTAATACATGCAGATACCATCCAAATGCTCTAAAATTATTTCAGTATACCCAAATATACTCTGATGTTTCTATCTCACAACGCCAGTCTCTATTTTCATAGGCCTGATAATTATTTCTTTATTTGCGCCAATTCAAGTTGTATTTTTCCGCTGCTGAGTTTGTTCGGCAGTTTGTTTCGTTCCATTTTATGCAATCTCCGACAATTTAAATAACTTTAATTCGTCCTAATTACTGCGTGTTAAATGTTAATGCTGGCCATTTCTAATACCTAAAATAAACTCGTTAACTTCATTGATCAAGGGTGGAATTATCAAATCTTTCTGCTATTCAAATCGTCATGTGAAGTCATTATCTGATAATCGACAGTCATGGGCTAAATTAATGACATCATCCTTGATTTTTTCGAGTTCTCTGTCATAACGGATAAGCAACTGTATTGTGAAAGGCACAATACTGCGCCTTTTTGGTAGCTTTTGACGCTGTGAAGGCGAATACATTCATATACAGGAGTAAATGTAAAATCAAATTAGAATTAAAAAAGGTTATGTTGTATCTTTTATTAAAGGAGCGAAATACATTAAAATAGCAATTATTCCAAATGCAGATGTATCTGTCATACAACTAGCAATAAAAACAGTTACAACCTTATATTATTTATTTCACAACGCATTAATTAATTAGGTACATGCACATGTTAGAAAATGTTTAATAATTGTCGGTTCTATATATCTGTTGTCCGTTCAGCTCTCGGTCTTTTCCGTTGGCCCGGTTTTCGTCTGGCAGTCTGTTTCGGTCGCTTGCACTTACATGTTCCATCTGATGAACGGACATAGAGGGACTCAGTTACTGTGGCGATTGTAGCAGCAAGAAATTTCTTGATTTTTTTTTTTTTTTTTTCCTTCTCCGTTACACTCTTTGAGTGCCAGGTTTGTTTGTCGAAAAGAAATGAAAGAGACTGGCCAAAGAACCTGTAGTAGCCAGCACCATACAAAGCTCGACGTAGGTCTTAGACCAACAAGTAGGTCTCCGCTTTTTTTTTCTGTCAGAAAAAAAAGCGGAGACCTACTTGTTGGTCTACGTAGGTCTGTGATCTTTGTTTCTGCAACGGAAGACAATCTGTCTACAAGTTCTGGGAGCTTTAGCTGTTTCTACTCAGTGGCTTGTTTTATGCGATTGTTCAGGGACTCTGCAATTGTTGTTGGTCCATAACTAAGAAATGATAGTTACTTTTAATGGTTGGTAAACATGTTTTAACATTTTACCTTTGAAATGTGTTTCATAATACGTTTTAAATCTCGGATATTGATCGAAATATACAGAGAGGTTGTCTTCTTGCTTTGAAATGTCGAGGTTGTCTTTACTGAAAACTAGGCAGTTTTTATCTTCACTGAAGATTATATTTATAATCTTCTCCCTCTCTTTATCATCAGAACCAGTTTTTTGAAGAAAATGCCTAATGTTATCTTTCAGATGTTTTGTGCACAGCAGATAATTTGCTTTGGGGAAATTGTTTGTTAAAGAATTTCTTATTCCTTTCTCATGATCGGTTCCAAATGTCAAATTTTGTTGTTGTTGTTGTTGTTGTGGGGCTTAACGCCATTTTTCAGCACACGATAGGCTATACATGGCGGCCAGTATTAATGGTGGAGGAAGAAACCAGGAAATCTCTGGAAAGAACCACCGACCCACGAGAAGATACTGGCAAGCTTTCTCACATATCCACATTCGCCGAATCCTAAGTCAAATTTTGTGAGTCTAGTTTTTCTCTAACATGTGAAAATGGTGATAAGTACGCGACTCACCATCCCAGTGAAGGCAAAGAGGTCCTAGAAAAATTGGATACTGGATACATTTTCTGCTAACCACATTTCTGTTCTTATAACACATTGTTGTTACAAACACTTTACCAAGATTAAACGTTCTGTCGATACCGATCACACTGCCTTCCTCCCCTAAACGGTCTAATATATGATCTTCAGTATACAAAATTATAATTGGTTGTTTTCCTTTCACCACTGTAACTCCCTGGACGAAAGGGTTGTCATTATTGTCCTATTATTGTCATTATCTCGTCCGCAATATTGTTTCCATGCATCCTCTGAGGTATTTTCTTTGTTTTCTCTGTGGATTTTATCCTGGAGTTGGCGATCTGATTTAGGGGCCATGAAACTGTCATCATCAGCCATCTTGCTGATCACTTCCGTCGCCTTCTTTCTCCCAACTTTTTTGGGATGCCATTTGGAGGATACGTGGATCCGTTCTTGTCTATGATTCACCACTTTTCGAGTTTCCATGCGGATGATTTGAATTTGATTTCTTTACACATAAATACTCAATCACTGCGAGGGTTTTTAAATGGCTAAGAAGAGTTAATATATCTGTACGTTGAGGATCAATTGAAACATATATTACCTTTTTTTCCACGATCTTTTTCAGGCAAATGTGATCATTTTTCTTGAAAATGTTTTCTAATTTGTTGTCCTTGGTTACGACAAATATCTGGTTTACAGTGGTGCCTGAGTTGGAATCCCATGGCCCACAGTCGTTGGGAAAGTTGTTGCGTTTTCCCCCTTCATTCTGTTGATGCCTCACTACAACGTGAACATTGCTGTTGTGTCCCAAAGGTAATCTTTCTGCTGGCGCATCTTCACTTAAAGCGTTTTAAATAGTTCGTCATTTTCCAAGAACCTGTTTCCTGGATTTTCCTTAACTTGTTGGCGCTCGATACTCAGGGGTACAATGGCAAGGGTCTGGTCTGTTTCTTTAGTAAAATATATATCTGCTTCATTATCACTGTCCGGATCAGTTAAATCTTGAAGATTATCGAAGTAGTTCGATGACGACAACTCACTTTCCAGTGATATTAATGATGCATTAGAGCAACACCTTTTGTTGTTGTTGTTGGGGGGGGGAGAGGGTAAACTCCCTGTAGATGACACTGAAATGGAAGATGAAAGTCTGCGTTTGTGGCTAACACCATATTCAACATTATTGACATCCATTGTTGGAGACGATAACATATGAACCACATGAATAAGGGCTGCGAAGTGGTTAACCGCGTACCACGTTTCCGGTTCTTGGCATGTCTCCACTCTTGTACCAAAGGATTGCTAGCTGCCGTCTGTTCTCATTATCTCCAGATGGTTGGAATTCGGTGTTCAAAGTTTTGTAGGCGATATCATTTTTCCCGTTTGCGTGTGGGTATATCACTCTCATTTTCATGTTAACCGCATCTGCCAAAGCTATAACTGTCCACGCATTGGAGAATTTTCCGATGACGGCAGAGTCCAGACAAGACCAATTGTATTTTAGGTCTCTGTGGATGCAACATGTATTGTTCCCAACTTGTAACAAGTTTATTACAGTGGTACCTTAGTTTCACTGACATGGTTTCGTTACCACAAAGCAAGATAGAGACGGCATTGAAGAGGCAGTCTCCATCACCGCTTGTCGTCAGGGGGTTTCCAATTATATTGTCGACATAATTGTCCATCACCTCAGCCGCGACTAGATCAACGTCTTGCAAATAAGACGCTGGCTCCTCTGGAATTTGTAATTTCACTTTAAACATTAGCTCTCGCTGAACAGCCTCCTTTAGTTTCTCTATATTATTTGATGCAGCCGCCTAGAGAGTAAAGAAAACCCCATTAAAATAGTTGATAAATACTGGAATTAATGCAGATTTTGAGTTTGTTGAGGCATTGGTAATATGCAAATTAGGTCCGAATAACGCGCGTAGACAGGTAAAGCCGACACAGTCAATTTAAAATGACAACAGTGTCTTCGTTGTTTTCTTTAAATACCTATTTGCACCGAACATTGTAATGAATTATGTTAAATATTCAATAAAGCAGTTTGTCAAAACAATGGAATATCATCATTATTTGTCAAGTTTTTTTTATGTCATTTAAAACGTCTGCAGAAAATTCCTTGTGAACATATATTTTATCTGTACATATGGTAAGTACTAGAAAAACTAAATGCGCAAAGGCGGCGCAGAGACGTTATATACTTATAATACTGGAAAATATTTACAGTAGATACAAAATTAAAACTTAAAAATGTTTGATTTGTCTATATGTTGATCGTTATAGTTCTTTTATTTATTATTTAAATATTTGCAAATGGGGAAATTGCTTTTCTCTCCTTTTTTCATATTGACCATGAAATGTCCTCGTGTAGCATTCTAAACACATCTAATTAAATGCTGAGAGAATGAATAGAACACGCAAAGATATCGAATTTATATCAATAAAAGCTGTTTACTGTTGATACAACATTTAAGGTATAGGATAGTGAAGTGCTACTATAATCAGATTGACACGTGTTATCGCGTGTTACAATCACAGGTAGGCGAGTACATACGCGTTACCTCAGTTAGCATTGCGGCACTACAAAGACAGTCCAAATGATTTTCAACAATAAATATGTAAAATTTAAGTTGTCCCATGCTGTTTCTTTGGCAAAATCATCTTGCGAGAAAGCCTAACCAATATACTCGTTGAAAAGCCACGATGTTGACTCTAAAACTCTTGGGACGGGGCAGCGCACATATGTGGACTGATTTGTATATAAATTGTACAAGTATAGTATTTAGATGAAAAAAAAAAAAAAAAAAAAAAAAATTAAACTAAATCTATTATATCGTTTTATATCTTTATCTTTTTTCATGTTAGTTCTGTGTGTAAATGTTAAAAGATATGAGCAGTTAAAATATAAAGCATAAAGCAACACTTTGTCATCAAATACCGAGAAGTTATATAAACAAAGAAAAAAGAAATTTTAATATCTTTTCTTTCCTTCACTTTATTGCTATCTAAATATTAAAAGAGTTTTGATATTCTGTATCAGTTTATTCATTTATCATCTCTTTATACTTATATCTTAAATTGTGGATTAATGTATTAATAGCCAAATAATTTGGATTGGGAAATCAAAAGTACTTTCATGCATGTAAAACCGATAGGTATTAAATTCAAAATTGTGGGACTAAAAAGCAGGGTCCACGTACCTAGTCCTGGGTAGACAAATGTGTAGCAAATTCTTAACAAGCGATAGTAAAGACAAAAAAATAGTCCAGTACAATACTATCCAATAACTTTTTTGAATTTTCCTTGCGTGTCTTTGTATGTGTTTACTATTATGACCAATATTGCTCTAATTGATCGTATCTTTCTTTCAGATTTAGAGTCAATTTACTACATTATTATTAGATGAGATAAAATATGTAACAAATAATGAAAATCAGATTCCAATTTTTGTTTGACAAAAGACACTTTATAAATATTCATCATCATCATCATCATCATCATCATCATCATCATCATCATCATCATCATCATCAATACTTGAACCCCAGAGGTCGTTGGAGCCCCACAGTTGACTTTACAACCAATTCTCTCAATCTTTCCATGTTCTCTACTGCCCTTTGGGAATTTCCAAATCCCATGCCTGTCCACTCCTTAATATTGTCTTCCCACCTCTTTTTCTGTCTGTCTCTTCTTCTGCACCCTCGCACTGTGCCTTGCAAGATTGTTTATGCCAGTCCAGATGATCTTGAGACATGACCGTACCACTTCAGTTGGCGCTTTTTACAGTGGTCAAGAGGTCTTCATAGGATCCGATGGTTCGTTGGATCCTGTTGTGGACTTCTTCGTTGGTTACATGGTCAATGTGTGAGATGCCCAAGATCTTGCGGTAGCATCACATTTCGAAGGTTTGAATCCTTCTTTGTAGATCTGATGTGAGTGTCAATGTTTCACAAGCATACAGAAAGATCGATATGACAATCGAGTGCATCAGCCTTATTTTGGAACCAAAAGCAAAGTTGGTATCTTTCCATATTGGTCTTAACCTTGTTATTGCTGCCGTTGTCTGGGCAATCCTGCAAAGTAGTTCTGGTTTGGAGCCCCTCATCTGTAATAATTGATCCCAAATACCTGAAGCTTGTGACTCTTTCCAGCTTCTGTCCACTGACCTTTACTTCTGCACTGACGCCATTGGCGTTGTTTGTCATCAGTTTAGTTTTTTCGGTGCTAATCTCCATACCGTATGCTGTAGAGGTTGTGTCGAGGCGCTCAACCAAGTTAGCCAGTTCTTTTTCATCTCCTGCTAAACCATCAATATCATCTGTGAAGCGAAGGTTTGTGATTGTTCTTCCTCCAATGCTGACAGTGCCCTTGTGGTCATGTAAGGCATCCTCCATGATCCTTTTCAGGAAAATGTTGAAGAGTGTAGGTGACAGTATACATCCCTGTCTGACTCCAACAGTTGTTTGAAACCAATCTCCTCTACTGCCATTGATGAGGACGCTGGTGGCTTTGTCATAGAGGTGCTGAACAACCTGCACCAGGTTTGAGCTGATGTTGAACTTCCTCATAGTTGCCCATAAGGCTGCATGCCATACCCTATCAAAGGCCTTTTTGAAATCTATAAATACGTGGTGTAGATTCTGCTGATGCTGAAGTTATTTCTTGCAAAGGAGTCTGAGATTGAAGATTTCTTCAGCAATAATTTTCTCTGCTTGAGGCTTTAATCTGTTGAGAATTATCTTTAGCATGACTTTGCTCGGGTGACTGATCAGACTGATGGTACTGTAGTTTTGGCATAGCTATGTGTTCCTTTTTTGGGGAGAACGATGACCAAGGATTGAGTCCATGTGGAGGGCCATTCCCCTGTCTGCCATATCTTGTTGAAGATTGTTGTTAGGACAGTGACTCACTCTTCTCCTCTTGCTTGAATGAGCTCTGCTGATATTTTGTCAATGTCGGCTGACTTTCCTTTCTTTAGTGACCTAACTGCAATTTCTACTTCTTCACGAAGAATGGGGTTGTCATCAATTTGTTCTGCCTGAGGGAAATTTAGTACTGCTGGGTCTCCTTGGGTTTTATGATTGTACAATTCTGAGCAGTATTCTATCCATCGCTTGAGGATCTCTTGATCTTCTGTGAGGCATTTTCCTGATTTGTCTTGGATGTGGTGGTAGTTTTCCCTTGTTTATGGGTTGTGAGATCTTTCACCAGCTGAGATGCCATTTTGCTGTCATTTCTACTGAGGCCGTTTTCGATTTTGCAGCATTGTCTTTCCATCAAGGATTCCTTTGCCTCTTTCATGCTTTTCCTGATCATGTTGTTTATCTCTCTGTATTTTCTAGCTCCTTCATAATCTCTTTTTCCCTTTTTCAGTTCTCTTCCTTTGTCGCAGAGTTCAAGGACATTTGCTGTGATCCAAGGTTTCTTTGTTCGACGATATTTGCCAATGACCTTGCCAGCTGTGCTAGTCACAGCTGTGTTGAATGTGGTTGTTAGGGACTCTAGGTCGGTGTCTTGGCTGTCCAGGGTTATCAAATATGCAAATTTACCACCTATCATTGCTTGGTAGGCTTCTGCGATTTTTGGATCTTTCAATTTTTCAAGGTCAAATCTGATTCTTGGTTGGTTAGGCGTTTTGACCATTTTCAGGTGGAGGCGAAACGTTGTCATTAATAAGTCATGGTCACTTCCAATATCTGCTCCTGGAAAACTTCGTGTTCTGTCGATACTCAGTCCTGTGCAGAATCGTTTTATCACCAAAATGTAGTCAGTCTGGTTGTGATATTCTCCATCTGGACTGTACCAGGTCCATCTTCTAGATGCTTTGTGAGGGCCGAATATGTTGGCTAGCACAAGATGGTTGTAGGCATGTAGGCAGCAAACTCCAAGAGCCTGAGTCCTCTTTCATTTGTTTCTGCATTGCAGAAGGGTCCAGTGGTGCTTTGTCAGTTTGTGTGTGAGTCAACTCCCACCGCTGCATTCCAGTCTCCTTGTACAAACAGAATGTCTTTCTTGGGTGAGTTGTCAATGACATCTTACAGTTGGTTATAAAAATTCTCTAGTTCGTTGTCATCATAGTTAGATGTGGGTGCATAGGCCTGTATGATTGTGATGTTGAAGGGAGTCGTCCTCAGGCAGATGGTAATGAGCCTGTTTGAGACTGTTCAGCAGCCCATAATGCTGTTCACAATGCCCTTGTGGACAAGAAATCCAACGCCATGATTGCGTTTGTCCCCTCTTACGCTGACGTTGAGCTTATGCATTTTAACTGTTGTTATTTCGCCAAAGCATTTCCAGTGCACTTCGCAGAGGTCAATAATGTTCCAGTTGTACCTCTCCAACTCATGTGTAAGTTCTTTCAACTTTCCCTCAGCCCTCAGTGTTCTAACGTTCCATGTACCGATGATGATGTTGTCTCTCCCACGGATCTTGGTAGGTGGGGCACCAGTAGCCTACTTGTCACTTCCGTCCTGGTGTGCAGCGGAAGGCGCGGTCATTGTTGACCCGGGCTGCGACCGATCCGGTATGGAAGAATTGTTAATTGTCTTCATGTGTTGTGTCAGGGGCAAGATACAGCCTGGCGGAGCCCGTCCCTCTCCAGGCAGGATGACCACAGCCGAAATCCACTGATATAATGTGCTACGCCCTGGGCCTGAGCGCATGGTCGTTAAGCTCATCTAGGAGGCATTCCGCCCTGGCCGTTGACTTCATTGAGGAAGACTTCCGCCCATTGATGCTTTACTATCATCACACTATTTTACCCATAGTTGGGAGACTCGTGGGGGGCGGGAGCGTCTTATTCCATCTGTACCGATCCAATGGACCTGTACCACTGCCCATTTGTAAATATTAACACTAATTTAATACAACGTGAGTGGAAATAGACATTGAAAAAATGGGCAATATAACATTATGGTAATAATATAATTTTAAAACAGTATTCTCACAGAACGTGCTGTACAGTGTGCACATGTGAATGAATTTATGTCTCATCTGATGTGAAGGCTGTAAATTACATCATGTTATAAACTTCGCCTGGTGCGATTGACTTGCAGTGTCGTGTGATCAGGTTGTATCATAATTTTAGCACACATTTATGTTGATTTAAAGAAATCTAAATATTAGACAAATTAAATTATTTACATTCGTGCATAGGAGACATTTTTTCTTAGATAAAATGGTCACTGAATCGGTTGAAAATCCATGATACTGCATGACGATTACACACATAATTACGGGTCTATAACAAAAACGCTTTGAGAAAAGAAAGTAGTCTTTGCGTGTGCTAACCTAAGTAATATTATTATTTACAAATTTTAAAGTAAATGCGATACTTAAATTCTGTAGACGATCAATGGCCATCACGTAGTCAAACTCATTACCATCGAATGTACGACACGAAACGCACACGTATTCCAGATCAATGTTTCCCCACATTTTCAATTTATCGTTCGAGATTTCTTGGCTTTTGTTATGATACCAGTTCTTACACAATGAACATTTAACACAGTCATTTGGAGGGGGGGGGAGTACCAGACAGATGCTCCCCCATTTCTAATTTCCCCCCCCCAAAATAAAAGTGTTTTCATATGTTAATGTATCCCCCTAAGGTGTGTTGTGTTTGCGTTTTTTCCAAACAGAATTTGGATCAAATATTTAATTAGATACAAATTTTTGATGGGGTGATTTTTTATCCCTAGTGTTTTCTACATGGTTGCTCATCCGATCTAGGCTTCAATATCCGAGTCGGGATCCCTTCCCTTGTATGTTCAAGTGATCTTTGCTAAGGGTCTCCTATGTCCTATGTATGCTATATGTGTATTTGCTATATTGTTTGTATGCTATAGATTTGTATGTAAGGAAAGCATTTATGTCAAATTTTCCCCAAGTTGTCTTATCATTGGATAATATATGAAGAAAAAAATTGTTTTTTTAAAAAAATTTGTATGGAAACTAACAAATTCCGTTTCGTTTTTCCTTTTTGAAATTCTTTCTTAAATTTTGAAATCAGTTTTTGAATCAGAAACGGTTGCTTTTACAAAATAAAAGAAAACCCTAATGTATTAGTGTGTGCGATATTTTGAGACGTTTCTCATTTTTCCTAGGAATTTTTCAAGGGTGGAAAGGCCATGTCCTTTTTAGGGAGCCGCACTATCTTTATTATTATTCCTCGTGCATCTCCTTGTGAGTGGACATAACCTTATCCGCCGCCGTGAATTTTTTTTGTGCAAAACATCTGCACCCTCATTTTAGTGCAGATGCCTGACTAGCGTTTTATCAAGATTTATCACAAATCAAAAAGACCCGAAAGATCCTAAATTCAAAAGAAAAAAAAAAATTATTAGTTAGGGGAAACTTGGGATTAATCATTTCTATGTCCCCGTATTTATGTTCTGTTTGTAGTTGGCTAGGTTTTTCTGGGACTCATTGTCCGAGATTTCTTGGCTTTTGGTATGATAACAGTTCTTACACAAAGAACATTTAACACAGTCATTGAACAGTTTGATTTGCATCCACCACATGGAAACCTGGCTCCGCGTTTTTTTTACTGAAATTAGTCATGATTCACTTAAAAATCACCAATACAGAATAAAGAAAACAAGAAATGTGCATTATTTAAGCTTTGTTTCAAAATGAGAGACCAGGTGATGAAACTTTAAGATTATATACTGTTAAATATATGTAATTTAATTACTTGTGTGTTAGTTTTACATTTCTTTTTTTATTTTATTTTTATTTCATTACATGTTATTGTAATGATAACTTTATTCACTGGATTTGACATTTTTTCCAGAAAATTCAGTTCAGTTCTGTTAAACCTGATAAAAACGCAGTAGTTTGAAACTTTGTATCTTTTGGTGACCTAGATTCGGAGACAGTTTCGGCTCTGTGGTAAATAACTTTTTAATTTTTTTTTAATTATTGAATCTTATAGTCAGATTCGTTCAGTACAATCGAATCCGTGCATGGCCTACGTGATGACTGACATACGATGTTTCTACGTCTCTTGAAAGGAAGTGATCACGTAACCCTATCAGGTGGTCAGTTATGCGTTGTAGTTAGCTTTAATACTGACGTATCATAGTATTTTTTGGTCAGTCGTAATTCATACCTTCTGGCTCAAAGGTATTATTTTGTTGTTGCCAGTTTGATTTAAATTTTTCTATTTTTCGGAATTAATAATTTATTTACTCTGGAGAATACTTGTGCTCATCAGAATTCTTGGACAAAGACATTTACTGAAAATTATTCGGAATTCTAAAGTCTGAATATTATTCTTGGTGATTCAACAAGGAACAGTTGACAAGACAACACAAAACAGGTTATCGAAGACGTCATCGCCTTTCATCTTGGAACTTCATCGGGATTCGAACTTGGATTCACTTAGAAATTTTAGTGATAGGACTTATATTTTTAATTATTGGATTAATTTTTGGATTTGATTCATAAACCGTAAGTCCTTTTCATATTTTTACCTTGTTTTTCTAGGGAAATAAATTATTTTGTTAAATTTACAAAGCTTGTTGGCTTCACTCTTTTCTTTGTTACTTTTGTACGAGCCTAGACACGTAACAATACGTTGCATTTGATTGCTTGTAATTAACAGTAATATTTTGTTCACACTGTCATTCAGTTTATTAATGATAAAAAATTACAAAACTTGAAACTCGTCCTGCTTCCAAAGAAAACATGCTGGCAATTGTCAGTACTCAATATGCAGTCAAAAACAATTCGAGGCTGATTTTAGCAGGTTGCTGGTGAACAAATATTAATTGAGTAAAAGAGAGCTTGCCGCTTGATCACCTTTTTCGGTATTTTCTTTCTTTGGTTTCTTTTTTGCAATCGTCGACAAGAAGCACTTGCGTTTGCTGATTCTGTTCGGCAATTCCTTTCATTTCATTTTAAGCGATTGCCCACAATTTACCTGTTATTGTTCACATTTTCTAATATTTATAAATAACTCCTGGCCTCGACTGCCCAAGGGCCGAGTTATCTTTCTGCTATTCAACAAAGAGGTCATTATTCAATGATTGCAGGTAAAAGAAAACATTAAGAATGTTTTGATGTGTTCTAATTTGCACCTATGTAATAGTGCACTTTTGTTTATGTTTGCATTTTGTTCATTAGATCATAAAAGTGTTTTATTCGCTTTTTATCAGTAAGCAGTCGGAACTGATCCTCATCACGTGAAATTTATTTGGCTGAATAGAAATTTAGTTGAACATGAGGCTCTGATTTGGTATATAAATATAACAGTGAAAAGAGACAGTAATAAGAGAATAAATTCTAAGAATCAGTTGGAAAAGATCAGACACCAAGTTATAAATGGATGTGTTACCAATATCAACATTTGTGCTGAACTGGATTTCTCCGTAGCATTCTTCTATGTATATATGCATGCATCCAAGGATTAAAGCCAATGGCAACGATTTTTGCATATATATATATATATATATATATATATAT